>PYHW01009944.1:175528-260043 GCA_013186435.1 Turdus rufiventris
GAATTTCCTTTCCTTTCCTTTCCTGGAATTTCCTTTCCTTTCCTTTCCTGGAATTTCCTTTCCTTTCCTTTCCTGGAATTTCCTTTCCTTTCCTTTCCTGGAATTTCCTTTCCCTATCAAGGGTTCCACAGACTGGGGAATAACCTGGGGTTTGCCATTACCAGTAGAATACCTGGGCTATTGTGGGAATCAGAAGAGTTGGGAGTTGGGGAGGGCTGTTGAGGGTGGAATTGTTCCATTTCCCTTCTGCTGTTCTGCTGATGTTGTTTGCAATTAAGACTTAGTGGTGATTAATGAACAAAATGTGGAGATTAAAGGCAAAGTGTTATTTAGGTAGATAATACTAATAATACTGTGGTGCTATAAATGCTGTGCTAATAAATCAATTTGCCTGTGTTTGGGGAAAAAAAAATCCCCAAATAGTAATTTTTTTATCGAAACAAAATAATTTTGTAAATGTTTTTAGGTAAAAGTGAAAACACTGCTGGACCTGAAATCAGTAAAATTCGAACACCTGAGAAGAAACCTCTGGAATCCAAGCAGGTGGGTTTCTCTTGTCTGGGATTCTGCTTTGGTTTGGGTTTTTTTTTTTTTGGGATTTGGGTATTTTCATTTGTTTATCATTTGATACTCTTAATGAACTTAATCATTATGTTTATTATTTTATTTGTTTGTTATTTGGTACTTTTTCTTAATGTATTTAATCATTATGTTTATTAATTCATTCATTTAGTAAAACCGCAATATTTTTATTTCAGTTTTTAAAATACAAATTCTCAGAACGTTTTCCTCTCCTTTTGTAGGTTGATTTGGAAGCAAACCCTCAGCAGAGAAGCCCAGAGTCCCGTTCCAGTGTTGGTTACCCCAATGCAAAATTCCATCGCAAAGACAGCCCCAACCCCAGGCAGCTGAACCTGCACCTGACCCCTCCCCACTCCCAGTTTGCAGTTCCCAGCCGCCACTTCCAGCACCTGTCCCAGATCCCCAGGCAGCCCTACCCTCTGCAGCAGCAGCAGCAGCAGCAGCAAAACCTCTTAAGTCAACAGCAGAATCACTTGGCTGAGCAGCCCAACCCAATGGCAGCCCAGCAGAGCCAGGTAGTTCAGCAGCAGAATCACTTGAACCAGCAGCCTCTACCACCTTCACAGCTCTCCCCTGCTTTCCAGGCAGGCCCCAGCCAGTCCTTTTTTAATAATCCCATTCCCCACCGACCACATTCTCCTGCTGTAGATGCTGTGATTTCAGAACAACACCCCCCACCTCTGTTACAAGAAGTCAATAATCCTTTGAGGCCTATTGCACAGCACAACCCAGTTCTGCCAACCCACTTGAACAACTTCATTGAAGAGAATCCATCAGGAATGCCCTTAGGGGACACTTTAGGTAGGTGACTTTTCTTTATTTAAATTCAGAGTGTGCAATTATAACTACATTGAAGTGAAAATGAAGGAGGTATTTACCTTTTTCAGGCATATTGCTCTGAATTGGGTTATTGTTGGGTTAGTTTCCATAAGTAATGTCATTGAGCATAATTTACTGCTTGAGGCATGTTTGAATATTCAGCACTTTATTAGAAGATTCATGTTTATATGATTTTCCATATGATTTAAATAACCAGGTTATGCACTGCAATGCAGTTAGTGTATAATAGACCCTGGAATAAACTGTATAAAAAATAATCTTTTTTTTTTTTTTTTCTGACATAAAGATCTTTAAAAAGGGGCATTAGATAAAATTTTTTTTTAAAACTATTTTTATAGATCGTATGCATGGAAATGTAGCTTTGGAAACAATAAGGCAGCAACAACAAGCCAGGTTACAGCAATGGAATGAACATAATGCCTATCTCAGTCAAGGCACTATTCCATATCAACACCATCACCATCCTCATCTACCACATCTTCCTCAGCAACCAATTGGATTACATCAACAGCAGCAAGTTAGGGCAAACTGGAAACTTGCCAGTAATACAGAAGATGAAACAGAGGCAACATATTCAAGGTATTTGTTTACTGAGTCATCAGAGCTTGTGTAAAATTGAGCAGTGGGCACCTATCTGTAACACTGTGATTAAGTGCAAGGCACTCAAAGGTATTGCTTTTTGCTGCTGTTATTATGAAGGTTAAAATAGTTGGCAGGCTGACTTACAACTATGCTTTTATTATGTGTTATGCTTTATTCTGTTAGTATATTGGGTAGTAAAGCTGCAGTGGAAAAATATTTTTATGGAGCTTTGCAGGGCTGTATTTATGGAATAAGGAATAGATAGAGAGTAACAACCTTGTGTTTTTATGAAAAACGTGTCTGAGTGTAGTTAAGGCCTATTTAAGTTGTAAATTCTTCAATTTGAAGTAGCAGTCGGAGATTTGTGTGCTTGAAAAGAAACAAAACAGCCCCTCCCTAAACACTGCTCCCAGTTGAAACCTAAACTTTTCTTCCTTTTCAAAAAACCTTTGCTTTTAAAAGCAGATTTAAAGAAAAAAAGCTTCTATTTGAGACGGAGCTTTAGGGGGCAAGAAAGGAAGCTGTTGAACATCAACAGAAAAATGGTTCCAGTGGTCATCAACTTTAATCATGTATATTGTAAAGGCTGGATTTTTAAATTGCCTCTGTTTACTGCCATCTCCCACTATGCTTTCTTTTCCATCTGGTTTGTTACAGACATGGTAAAGCATCTAAATGCCCTCCTAGCTGACTTTTGAAGTGTTGAATTGAATTGACCTTTTGAAAAAGTTTAGAAGTATATTGTGCAAGTGAGGGCAGTCCCTGATTGTTCCGACTTTAGCCTTGAAAGGGGTTAAAATTTTCTTAAAGTATGTGAACTTTTTACTTTGTGTAGTAAAGCAGGAAATCCTTACCTTTAGTTGTCTCTTAAGAGATAACAAAAAATTGATTCTTCTGACTGGAAAGGAAATCTCAAGAGTTATTAAAACTTTGAGATGATTCAGGTGGGTATTTCATCCAGTTAATCCTCTTGTGCCTAATTTCTGATTGCTCAGTCGCATCCTTTGAAGTTAGGGTCAGTAAGTGCAAAGATGACAATACTTAAATTCAGTGTTTTGTTCGCTGAGTTTTCTGCACCTTAAAAAGAGCGAGATTTCAGCAAAACTTTTTTTCTTTCTTTCTTTCTTTCTCTTTGCTTGCTGCACTGATTGTGCCGATGCAGGTTCCAGGACTTGCTGCGGGAGCTGTCGCACCGCGATCCGAGCGAGAGCCGCGACGTGGCCGAGATGCCACCCCCCCAGTCCAGACTGTTGCAATACAGACAAGTCCAACCCCGGAGCCCACCAGCACTCCCTTCTCCTTCCTGCAACTCCAACCACAGCGCCCACTTCCCCAACTTCACTGAGAACAGCAGAGACATTGAACTGCCCACTAACCCAGCATTTCAGCAGCATTTACCCCAAATGTACAACCCCCCTTTCTCAATGCCATCTGAACACATAACCCCGTCTCCCTTGAAATACCTGCAACCTGATGGGTCCTGGACTTATGCTAACCTACAGCAGAATCACCTCCTGGGGCAGGGCTTTCACTATGGAATACCTCCACTGCCCCACAGGTCTCAGCAAAGCCCTTTTATACAAATCCAGAATCATCAGCACGCAGTTGGTCAGGAGCCATTTCATCCACTCGCGTCTCGAGCAGTTTCTGCTTCTTCGCTCCACAGCTTAGAAGAGGTGGGTGTTCTGTCTGCTCTGCACTTGTCCTGTTGTTTTAATATCAGATTATGTTGTGAAGTGGTCATGAATGCAAAACACCTCGTGCATTAAAAGCTCGCAGTGGGAATTTCTGTGAGGTGGAATCGTTCTCTGCTGTTCACTGTGAGCAGATCCGTGGTTCCTGTCGCTGCAGGTGTAACATTTTCTCTGCTAAATGGGAAGCCTTGGCTTTTGGAATGTTACGCTGAGTTTTGGTGCAGTCATTGCTCTGTGTCTGCCTGTCATTTATCTGCAGTGAAAATCAGCCACAGCCCAGGTAGAAGCTCTGGACAGTCAGCTGGAATGAGCTGTGAGTGTGCTTGAGTTGCTTCTTGCAGGAGACCAGAGCTGTACACTTGTTCCAAAACCAGATTTCATAATCCCACCCTGCCTGCATTAATTTCATACAAAGCCATCCTGTGTATTTTGGGGGCTGTGTGTTGGAAATCAGAGACATCCAGCTGTGCTCCCTGAGGCTGGCTCCAGCACACATCCTCGCTCACAGCTGGCTCTGTCCCTCTCCATCTTCTCTTGTCCTTGGGCTCTCAGGGGGTGTCCTGTGCCAGCACACACAGCCAGGACAGGTCATGTTTTGAACAGGAGGTTTTAATATCTGAGGTGCTAAGGGGTGTATGATGTGCAAACATGGGATATCCTGAAGCCAGGTTGCATTCCAGGAATGTGAGAATTAATATTCTCACTGACTGCATGTAATCCAATATTTGTACATAAGTGGCTTTTTCTGTGATGCATTTCTGTTAAGGTTTTTACAGAAGCTGGGGAAGGAGCCTTGCTCATTGCTGTCTCACACAATACATATTTAATTTGTCTTTCAACTTCTGAAAACAGAAAATATTTGGTTTATGAGCCTGGGAAAAAAAACCCTAAAATTGAATTTCAGTGCATTTTACAAATTTCTGTCTTACACAGATCCAGAGAGGTTAATGGAGTCCTCAGGCCCATCCAGAGCTGTAGTGAGGTTTGGGTTTATAGACATTTTGAAATTTGATGTCTCAGTCCATTAAGTCATACCACCCTGTATAAAATCTAATACTTTGTGACAACAGTTAATGCTGTCAGTACAGCAGGACGTAGGAACAATGGCTTTTCAGCAGTAATAAACCAATAAATATTCCTATAAAGCTTGTGACAGCTCCTGCTATCTGAAGACAAATAGAGTGAGCCTTTATGTAATTAGTGCAAATTCGGTTTAGTTCTTATTTCTTCTTCCTTTCAAAATATGTGACAGAAATGCCAAATGCATTAAAGACAGAGACTTGCTTATAAACTTTCCAAAACTGCTGCTTCAGCTGGTAGGTAGGACTGAATGCACCAAGAAATCAAAATGGAGTTTTAGATGTGTTTTTAACAGGCATCCCTCAGACAAGGCACTTGGCAGGGCAGATTTCTTGACTTTTGGTATCCTCACTAAACTGTTTGCTCAATCACTATTTATAAAGCTGTTAATTGACTTCATACTTGAAAGCTTTTGCATGTGTTTAGTCAAACCAGATCTGAACTGCACATCAAAGGGAATACTGGAGTTATTCTGTCTGGTTCTGTACTTGCAAGTGTCCAGAACTTTGATAAATTCCTGATTGCTTACCAAAATAGCCCTTTTAAACTCAATGAAAGTATACTTTCTGGGTTGATTAGGGCAGTAATTTATTAATTTTGTTAGTTTGTTTTTGTTGTTGAAGAATTTCCTTAGGGGAGTGGCTTGTCAGGAAGTGTTGATCCCTTGATTGTGGCACTGAAATAAGATATAACAGTTTCCTTTCGTGCACTTTTCCCCCCTATTTTTTGTAGATGATATAATAACAATGGTTGGACTCTGCGAGCAAGATATTTGATGTTTGTTTAGCTAATTTCTTGTGACATTTCATTAGGATGGGGTTTTTTTTTCCCTTTACCAAGTCTAGATTTACCTGTATGACTTTCCTGTTATTGATGCTTGTTAGTCAGTGCAGATGGGAGTAAATACTGAATTTACTATTAAAAATAAACTAATACAACAGGCTTGCTTTGAATCTTGAGAAAGCTTAGAGGGCCCTTAAATCTGAACTCTTGAAGCCCAGAGGTTAATTAATGGGGCTCCTGCTGTTTTCATCTACATGATCTACAGGGTTTATGGAAGTAAATAATTTCTGTGGTTTCAGATAAAATTCTCTGCATTAGTTCTCCTGAGGGCACTCGCTTCTCCAGAGCATTTGTTTTGTATGTACAAAATCCAGTATACAAATGTTTCCTGCTTACCCAGATCCTGGTGTACAAGTCACTAATTTATCCTTTGGAAAAGGAAAAGCCATTTTATTCCTGACTGCATTGTAAGAAGATTTTTTTTCTTGCTCCTGTGTGTTTCTCTGCTTCCTTTGCTTCGTCTGTAAATGCTGGGTTTCTTCCTCCTCACTGTGTGATCCAACACCCACATAGGAGTGTGGAGTGTGAGATGTAAAGGTTGATAAGAATTAAGAAATCTCAGTTGATGTTCCTTGTACTTTGTTTAAAATTCTCTATTTTGTGTGATCAAAATACTTTATCAGTGACTGCAGTGTACAACATATAACTTGAAATGTATTAGGTTTTTTTGTAAATGCAAAGAACTAGGGTTTTTTTTTTTTTTTTTTTTTTTGGTATGACATTTCAGGGAAAATATTGAATGGGGAAATGCTATTTCATACATGCAGTTGAATCAAAAAAGCAAAAGGCTATTTTATGATTTAAGTTTTTTTTGTTCACAGTATGAACCAAGAGGACCAGGCAGGCCGTTGTACCAAAGAAGAATTTCCTCTAGTTCAGTCCAGGCTTGTTCTGAAGAATTAAGCACTCCTCAAGACAGTCTTGGTCAGTGTAAAGAGCTTCAGGACCACAGTAACCAGTCGTCATTCAACTACTCCTCCCCTGAGCTGTGGGTGAACTCCTCCTCCTCTGCCCCGTACCCAAACATTCCATGCAATGGAGCCAACAGAGCTGTTCCACCCCGGGAGCTGCTAGGTGGGTACAGCTGCAGCTGCTGCTTTCCCTAAACCAATTTAAGCCAAGATTTTGGAAGTATTTGTTGTTTCAGTTGTTATAGGCTTGCTTGGAATAATCCCATTTCTTGTTAACGTCCTGCTCTTCAGCTAAAAAAGCGATGCTGCTTCTTAGTCCTTTCCAAAGCTCCACTAAAGCCAGAAAGTCTCTTACAGCTGAATTTGTGCTGGAGGGAGCCAAGGTGACTGGTGGGATTTATTTGCAAGATAGATTATTTGTTTCCAGAATCAGTGATATTTTGTGTTGGTATTACAGTCTGAGGGAGCAACACATAAACTGAATTAGTGCTCTCAGCGTTTCTCTAGTAAATTCTGGTACTTCATCAAAGGAGTGACGAGTTTAAATTCTCTCTCACCGTGGAAGAATCTCAGTGGAATGTGGCTTCCCTGGTGGTAGCAGCAGTGCTGATTGATTGAGCAGACAGAAACTAAATTAACTTTTCAGAGATGAAAAAAAGCTGCAAGGAGGAGAGCTGGAGCAGTGCAACTGTTCTTCTGTTTTCTGTATTTCTTGTGTTTATGAAAAACAAAATTACCAGGATAGTGCCGTTTCTTCCCTGTGATTTTGCTTTGAGAATCTCCAGTGGTAATTTAAAAACAAAATTAATAAAAAATGCAAACAGTATTCCAGTGTGGATATTAAAACCACTTAATAATGTGAAAAAATATTTATAAGCTGGTTTTATTGGCCTTAAAAGATTTAATTGCTTTTCACCAAACTTTATAAACGTAAACCATCTTGTAACTTCATAGTAATTCTGAAGTAGGAACATGCAGTGTAGAATGAATGAGAAAAGCTCTTTATATCAGCCAGCAACAGCACTCAAGAATTAAATTCCTAATGTGCCTTTTAATTTCCAAAATGTGAAAATGTTGTTTTGCAAACCCATGTTTATGGCAGCATCTTTCATGCTAAGTTCAAAGCTTCAAGCTCAGGGCACCTCCTTCAATCTATTTCTATTTTTACTGAAAATCAAGGAGCTGAATGCACAGTATTATGTAGCATTCATCTCTGAATTGCTCACACTGAGCTGCTCTCCAAACTCTGTGGTTATCTAAGAGGAGGAACTGTCTCAGGAACTCTGGCACATTTATGTTGGGATCAGCCAGTCCCACATTTCTTTGGTTTAATGAAAAGCTTGAGAACCTGTTTGTGAGAAAAGTCCTCAGAGGACGGATGTGTATGTAAAAAGTACCATCTACACACATTTGCTGTCAAATACAGAATTCTAAGTGAAAATATCAAATTCTCACTGGTAACTGCATTTGCAATGAAATGTTTTTTATTGTAGTTAAGCATGGTTTCTGTTTTGTCAATAAATGTGTAAGAAACATAGCCCTGTACCTAATGGTTCATGCAAACACATCTCCATTTTATGGCTGCTGTGGCTTTCCACATTTACAGCTCACTGCCTGTGATCATATTTACAGCCCAAATGTGTTTTATAGAGCTAAGGGTTAATGGCCAGTAACTGCACTGTTCTCGTTACTGTTGGTTTTTATCCATAAAATAAAACCCCATGAGAATGTGATGCTGTGAAAATCCTGAGCCTGCCTTTGCTGCTTGAGAGGGAGTGACCCTGACTCCAGAGTGTTCAAGGGCTGATCCCTCCTGCACATCAGGAGTGCCTGTGGCACCAGTGTTGTGCTGGATCAGGAGAGATTTGTGGAGCACAGGGAGAGCTGCTGTCAATTGATCAGGGTTGTTCCATGCAGGCACTTCCCAGAATTGCAGTTTGAGGGTTTGATAAGCATTGCTTTTTCTGTTGATGGAAAGAAAGTGATTTAAGTTCTTATTCAAGAAGAGTGTTTCACATTTTTCCTTCTGTTAGGCACCTCTACCACACACAGCTTTCACCTCTGGCCCCACTTGTCATTACTTGTCTTCTCTTGAGTGCTGTGGTTATTTTGGGAGGTTTTTGGCTCGTGTTCTGAGTTGGTTGTTTTTTGTTGAATCATAGCAACCCTAGCAAAATTGCTTGGCTTGTGTTCTTTCCATATCCATTCTTCTATGGATTGGTTTTGGGGTGGATTTTTTTTTTTTATTGGAGTGCTCTATAAAAAGCAGATGCCTGTGTGTGACCCTTCCAATGCGAAACTTTACTTTATGTTTTTCTGCTTTTGCACTCAGTTGGTGGTACATTTTTGTACATGCACTTTCAAAATAACATTATATGATCAAAGACTGAAATAATTGCAGACTGTATCTGTTGCCCAATTCCTGGACTACTGCAGATAGAGCACGGAGCTCTGTTTCAGTGTAGTGTCTCTCTAGCTGTGCAAGACAGCAGAATTCTCCAGACAAAAGTAAGGGACCTCATTAGGATTCAGGAAATTCATTTGAAAGCAGTTTTATACCTATGGTTTAAAGCACCATTTTTTCTGATAGTTACAGGAGTTGTTAAATGTGGAGCAAGAACATATCAATTAGCAGGAATGCATTCAGCCTGAAATACCAATAATTAGTTGGTTGGCATTCAGGACTCTGAATTGCTGTTGGAGAATGAATTATATATGGTGCTGTAAATTTTAATTTTAGCCTATTAAGCTGTAAAGCAAGAAGAATGAAATACCCTTTATGCTGTCTCAGTGGATAAAGTGCTTAAATTAGAGCAGATCCCATTCGGAAGCAGCTTCCCTCCAGTGCACCCGGAGAATCCGCTGTGCGGAATTGCAGGTTTGGGGTTTCAGCTGCAGGGTGCAAACACACGGAGCGTGTGGTTGGTAATGCCAGTCTTGTGCTGCTGCTCCTGCAGATCCAGGAGCTGGGAATGAACTAAGATCACTTCAAGGTTGGATGGGCTTGGAGCAAGCTGGTCTGGTGGAAGGCAGGGGATGGAGCAGGATGAGCTTTAGGATCCCTTCCAGCCCATCCCATCCTGGATTGTGTCATTCTGTGAACTTGGTTTTCAGAGTGACTAAACGCAGCAGATGGGTGCTGTGGGAGGAGGTTACCAGAGGGGTGGTGGCAGCTCTGGCTTTGGGCTTGCTGCAGGTGGATTGGCTGAGTCAGAGCCCTTCATTTGCTCCAACTCTTTCTCCTTCGCAGCTCCACCGAAGGCTGCCAAGCCCCCGGAGGAACACCTGAAGGCTGAGAATATCCAGCTCTCCAACTCCTTCAACTACAACGTGCTCCAGCATCTGGGCCAGTTCCCCCCTCTGATGCCCAACAAGCAGCTAGTGGAGTCCAACAGCAGCAGTCCCCAGCCCGCGGGCGGCACCAAACCCGTCATGTCCTACGCCAGCGCTCTGCGGGCTCCCCCCAAGCCCAAACCTCCTCCTGAGCAGACAAAAAAGAACAGCGACCCCCTGTCCTTGTTTCAGGAACTTAGCCTAGGTAGTTCATCAGGTAGCAATGGCTTTTACTCCTATTTTAAATAATCAGATTATTTTTTTTAGAGAGAATTTAATTTTTATTTGTGTCGGTAGATCTAAGATAGTTGGGGCTTCACCTGTAGTTGCAAATATTCCCTTTGTTTATATTGGTAAATATATCCTCACTTAATTGCTTTGCTGCTAGACTTGCAACTAATTTTTTTTTTTTAATTATATTCCATTGTTTTGCATTTTTTGATGTGGGTCGGGTTTTTGGAGGCTTTTCTGTAGGAAGACACACACGTGTTATTTTTTAATTTGTGTAATGTTAATGATATGTTGCATTAAGCTAGCAGCTGAGAGATTACCTGTACAACTTGAAAAAAAAAAAGGAAAAAAAAAAAGGAAAAAGAGAAAAAAAGGAAAAAAAAGTTTGTCTAAATTGTATTTAAGAAGATTGTAAGTAGCATTTACATTTATTCAATAACATTAACATACTATGCTGGGTTTCTGTACCAGAAATGGCCAGTTAATGTAAAAATGTATGTTATTTCTGCTTAAATTCATTTAATTTTTTTTTTTTTTTTAAATAAAGGTGCAGCATCTTCTAAATAATTTCAGTTTTATCAGCTTTTTTGTGAAGGGATGCTGCATTCTCAGACTTTTATAGTTTTAGATTCTGTATGATGTGGTATTGTATTTTCCATCCACTGTAGGGTAAAGTAAAGGCATTCTTTGCAGACACCTATGCCATTGTTTGGAAACATTCAGATAAAAGTATTGGTATACTTTAAAAAAATAATAAAAAAATCGAAAAAAGAAGAAAAAAATTAACAAAAAACCCAAAAAACCTCTACATTTTATTTTTGGACAAGCTAATAATATAAGCTTGTTTGAAAAGTTAATTTGATAGGTTTTTTAAATGAATCATGAAGCTGAAAATAAATTTTTAGGTATGTTGGTGCTTAGTAGATTTAATAACTATTTTAAAAAAATGCGTGAATTTAGTAAAATACTTTTTTGTTTGTTTGTTTAATTTTTTTTTCCACTCTGCATGTGTAAATGTTTGTAATCTGGCTTTTTCCTCCCTTCTTCTCCAGTGGTATAAAGAATTGTGCCGCTTTAATTTTTTTTTTTTTTCCGGTAAAACTTTTGGTACATTATTTGATGTTTACATTAAAATGTGACATTATACAAGGAAATTCAGATATTTTGCTAACTGTTTTGTTTGAGGAACATCATTAAAGAAGAGATTTAATGTTTGTCAAAGCTGTATCCAAATTAATCTAAATCTTCTGGGGATCAGAGTGTTTACCAGGTTATTTGTCTCCATGAACCTGGCCCTTAAGGAATCCAGTCTGAAAAGTTAATTATGGGATATTAAAAAAAAAAAAAAAAATTAAAGAAACAAACGTGAATGAAAATTCAGAAGATAAAAACTTTGTGGATAAAGATTTCTGGTTTTGCACACTGTCCCTGCTCTGTGGCTGGGGAGCTCCAGAGGGTGGTTGTAGAGTTTCTTCTCTATTTCTCCTTAATCTTCTTTTTACACTTGAAATAACTTTAAATCTGGGAACTGGTTTACAGGGATGAGCTGGGTGTAGTTCAGAATTCCTCCACTTATTACCTGTGAAAATGGAAATTTTAGAGCTGTGAGGGGGCAATTTCAGATTTTTACACCTTACTGGGGAGCAGTGACTGCCCTGTTCAATCAGATTTTTGCTCTAGTTACAATCAATCAGGTTCTTTTTGTTTTGTTTTTTTTTTTTTGCATTTGAATTAATGTGTTAAGACAAGGGTCATTGTGTAACGGGGTTGATTTTAACTCAGTACACTGCAGAGATTTGCATATGAATTTTTAATTATAAATCTTTGCTGGGCTATGATTCAGAAACTTATCTGAATACTCTGAATACCTTCTTCCTTCTTCTTTCTATAAAGCAAAGCTCATGTAACTCCTTAATTTATTTCCTAATGTTATACCAAACCAACAATGCTGGGGAGGGGACAGCCCCTGCCAAGCACTGCTCAGCACTTCAGCACATGGAACCCAAAAACCAGGGGAGGCCAAATTGTGCAACCTTGACTCGAGCAAAGCTGCTGTTCCGTGGGTTTTTGCCAAGCTGCAGGAATGGGTCCATGGGAAATTCACTGGCAGAGCTCAGGGGGGATCCAGTGAGGGAGGAGCAGGACTGGAAGAGCAGAGATGGGATCCTCACGTCCCTGAGGCAGCATTTTGTAATTTCAGGGGTTTCAAAGTCACTCAGTTCTATGGAGCAGCCTTTTGATTCTGTTCACCATTTAATATTGAATATTAAACTAATAAACATCACTTGTTAATTTACTGCTATCTGTCCATCAGTTAAGGGGGAGATGGTCGCATTTCACCACATTTCATTCTGTTTTACACTGGTATTTTATCCACACTGAAAATATTGCAGATAAAATCCCATTTTCTCTCTGGCTTTAGAATTTCAGTTCTTTAACTTTCTGTGAAAGCCCCAGCTGGTTTTGGTGCTAAATTTTCATAAGTGCTCTCACCCAGGAATTTGAGGATGACATGACAAGAGATGCTCTGACTTTACAGCTTTGGCATGAATCATTTGAATTTCTTAGAGTTAGTTTTTTTCCCAAAAGATTGTTTTTTTAAATATCTTATCTGGCCATTGTGTGTCACATGTGAGATCTTTGGAGCAAATTATCCAGTTTTTATTGAACTCATGTTTAGAAAACCCCAAAACTGTATTTTTAACTTTCCTAGGGCTTCAATCAAATTCTTATTAAAATGAAATTAAGCCTTACAGATGGCTCCAGTGGGCACTGTTCAGGCTGCACTGTAAATATGGACCTGTTGCAATTACAGGGAAAATTCCAAACTGAGTTTGTGTAAATTATCTCAGTTTGGGGGAAATGAGTGGAGGCTGGGGCATATGCACCAACTGGTTATTTGGCTCCTTGACTCTTTTTATGCTTCAGTTAGTGCCAAATCCCATGCTCCTTGTCCAGGAGTATTGTCTGTGGGAAATTTAAATGACAGATCTAGATTTAGTAAGCTTCTAGTTGATATCAAGAATAATTTCTGATTTTATTTTCTTTAATTCCATTTTTTGATGAGAAAAATCTGAATGCCTCATTGGAAGTTGTCGGTGTGGTGATAAGAACTAATGAAGAATGAAGGGAAAGATTTTTAAAAAAATAAATTATTTTGATTTTTAAAAATTTTTTTTTTTTTTTTTTACAATTCAATTAGAGCCTCCACCCTTTAAAAAGCCACTCAGTGAATGCAGCTGGCACGTTTTTCTGCATGTAGCTGAGGACTGAATCCTTACAAAGCTGTGAGCTCTCCACTTGGCCATGCTAGGTCAGGAGCAGCTGGAGGTGAAGCTGCTCTGCCATGAGCTCAGCCTGGCCTGGGGCTGGCCTGAGGTGCCACTGTCACCTCCTGATGCTGCAGGAGCTGCCCCTGCTGTCCTGGCCCAGCTGGCTGTGGCTTTGTCCCCAGCCTGGATGGCTCCTGAGGGACCCAGCAGGCTCAGGCAGAGCTTTTGTGGCAGGTTCCTGTCTCTCTCTGTTAGTGCTGCAGCAGCTGGGGGCTCTGCATGGTGTGCTGGTGTCCTGGAGCACCCTGCAGCGCACTGAGTGTCCCTGTGAGTGTCCCTGTGAGTGTCCCCAGGGTGTCTCAGGTGTCTCAGCAGTGCCAGCCTCCTCAGAGAGGCTGTAGGGACAATTCCCTTCCTCCCCCCTCTGTGCTCACATGGCAGCTTTCAGTGTTTCCACAATTCATAAATTGCTCTTTTGCATAAAGCAAAGGCCTCTGCATCCATATTTTCTCCTGGAGGTTGTCATCTAATCCAGTTTGTCCCGGATTTTTAATTTTGTGGGCTGTGGTGTTGCTGGCCCTTTGCAGGATTTGAGTCCTGCCACTGACTGAACCCTGTGAGTGCCATTCCCTACTTTGATTAATTAATGTTTTGTTCCCAGATTTGTCAAGTTCAGCTGGTTTTTTTGCAGACATCGTGCTCTATAAGCAATTCTTTTGCTATGTATGTAGTACCCCGGTTCTATAAGTAGCACCAAGAACAGTGTTTGACCACTCCAAATTTTCTTTTTAGACTGAGCTCAGGCATATCAGAACCTGCACATTTCCAGGGCAGGGAGCCCACCATGCTTCATGCTCTACCCATATCATCCTTCAACTCATTTGTTTTGTTAGTTTTTAAAGGTTCTAGTTTTCCTAGAAAAACTGCAGACAATTAACTTGTCAAGACAGATGGTGATGATCTATGGTGCCTATAAAAATTTGCACATCGTATTCCTTGACATGAAATATGGGCTGTTTTGTTGGTGTAGCAGTACTTGAGCCGCTCTCTCTTTGCTGGCTATGTCAGGGAGCAAGGGCTGAATCCTTCTAAATTTGTTTCTTTTCTTCCATTCAAGAGAAGTAAAAGGATTTGCAGCAGCAGCAATGGAAATGTCAGTTCAGTGTGGGGGATTTTTGGCAACTTTAGCTGAGAAATGTTGAAGAGTTTTTACCTCATTAAGGATTAATAGATGCTTCTGACAAATTACAGAACGCTCGGTGATATGAATTATCCAAGACCGGTTAAAAGATGTTGTCAGTCCCTTTTCCAGAAGACTTGGCTTCCTGCTGGAGGGTAAATACCTCAACAAAACCAGCTGTAAAGCCACTGAGGTGCTCCCAGTGAGACTGGTGATACTGGGAACGAACTGAGCCACAGCCTGGGGTGCAGCCTTGCCAAACAGAATTGTGCTGCTGCTTCTGTTACATAAAAAATAGTCCAGAAATCTGAGTTTGTTCCCTTCTCTGCATTTCTTTGAAGCAAGCAGCAAAGCAGCTCAGTGTCTGCTGCAGAGGGGCACGTGTGACATCTGCATGCCTTGGAATTTATGTTCAATAGCTTCAGTGGAGCCCGAGCATCGATCAAGCGTGACAAAGCAATGACAATCTCATCCTCTACTTCAGTCAAAACAAAGTTGTGACGCTCTTTTCTTGTCCCTTGGTGACAATGGAAAGGGGAAATAATTGGAATGGATGCTTTTCGAGCAGGTCCCAGTGCTGTGTGTGTTTTATGGTACAGAGCAGCCTAACACTCCTGTAGTTAAGTTCTGAAGTAATGCAGTGTTCCAAGGGGCACTGTCCCACTGTGGACAGTGGAAGCTCATTTTAAATTAAGTTTAGGCTGAGGTTTATTCTCTAACAGCTCCTGTCTGTGGTAGGTTCCTGGCCCAGCTGAAGCTGTGGATGCAGCCCAGGGACTCCATGTGAATCCCCAGGGCTGGCAGTGCTGCAGACTCCTGACTGCTCTATCAGGAGTGTTCCTCGAGAGCTGTCAGGCCCAGGTGAGAAATGTCCCTCTGCATCAGGGATCTCATTGAAGGGGGAAAAATTCCCAGATCCTTGGGACTTCCTGGAAATAATTTCCGCTGCTGTCAGAGTGAGGAGAAAAAAGGTGATGGACACAAAGAAGTCACAGAGTGGAAAAGGATCACTGAAAAAACGAAGTAAATTAGTAAATACCCATGCCTTTGTAAACAATGTCAGGGTGATCAGACACCTGAGCATCCTGCACGTGCTGGCTCTTCCCAGGTTTGGAGAAACAGGGGTGTGTGCCAGGATTTCTGGGTGAAATCCTCTCTCCTGCACCCCTCTGTGCTGCCTTGTGCTGAGCTCTTCTCCCCCCACCCGCTGGGGCTGGGCTGTGCCTGCAGAACCTCGTTGCAGATGAAGGGTGTTCAGGAGCTCAGCTCCCTGCTAAACAGGCAGTTTTCTTCTTCAGGGTTGCTTGTCTGACACCTTTTCTGCACATTAAATTCACACAGCACAGCATTTAAAAACAAGGGAAGCAGATTCTCTCCACGCCTCACAGCAAATCTTACATAAACAAAAACCTTCCTGTCTTCTGTTGCATTGACTGTGATTTAACACTTGGCCTCTGGCAGACTGTAGCAGCCCAAATCTCAGCACTGGGGCTTGGGCAGTGCCCTGGGGCACCTCTGTGCCTGCCTGAGGAGGGACAGGTTTGGATTAGGGAGTGGCAAATGCCCAAGGGCTGGAGGTCTGCTGGTGGCAGGGCCAAATCTCAGGGTTTCATGGTGGCTGGTTCCTTGTTCTGCCAAATGATTGGCCCCTTTCTTTGCCCCAAAGCCAGGAGTGCTCCTGTTGGGTGTGCAGCAGCCAGGCTCCCATCCCTGTTTGGCTCTGGTGACTCCCTGCTGGTGAGGACATTTCCTTCACATTTTCATGGTATGTTCCGGAGTTCTGGTGGCTCTTCCCTGCTGTTTGCTCAGCTGAGAGAATGAAAACTGATCCTGGTTACAGCTCCCCCCTCCAACATTATATTCCTTTTCCTTTATGAAGGCCAATTACTTTTATTAACTCTCTTAAAACACATTATCAGCTCTGTGGCAGAGCAAGCCTGCTGCCGGAGCAGAGCCCTTCCCACCATGAATAGCAATGACCCATTTAATGGATGGGTCCCTCTTCAGCAGTTCTTAATATCTGCAAGAAGAAAATGAATCTATCCACGTGCTTCTCAGTCTGACAGGGACCATACAGAGCAGGGAATGATCACAAAGCCTCAGCCTGGAGCAGAAAGAGAATAAAACTCAGTGAGTCTTAAGGGCTTTAGGAGGCATCTGGCTGAGCTGCCTGAGCTCTGGCTGTAGGATCTCAAAGCCATGAGCTGTTTGTTTTCTCTGCCTCGTGAGTAAAGCGATCCCAGAGAGCTGTAAAACCTTGGATCCAGGCCAAAGCCTCACCAGGAATCTCCACTGCCCTCACTGGGGCTTGGATGAAGTGGATCAGGAGTGTGTTTATCTAAAATGTGCACATCTTGCTCTTGAGTATCAAGAATGGGACTGAGCAGCATCTTGGTTGGCCCATCAGGATAAGAATCCACCTAGAAATTACTTTCTCCCAGGGGAGGTATTGAAAGAGAGGGATGGCACTTCAGAAAAGGAGTGGATGGGTGAAGGGTTTCCCAGGGACACAGGACGTGCCCCTGCTCTGTGTGGGGTGATGAACTCAGACCCCTGTCCCCAAACCTTGTTTTTCTCAACCCATGGCATGTGTGAGGTGATGATGATGATGATGATGATGATGATGATGGCTGAGTGGGAATGCTGTTGTTCCTGCCACCTGCTCTGCTTGGATTAATCTTTGCTGTGTAGGTTTGGGTGTCCCAACCTGGGGTCAGCAGCCCCAGCAGTCACACTGACTGCTTTCCTTTCTGTTGTTGCATGTAAATGTTCTCCCTAGAAACTAGCCTCTATTTTCCTGAATAATGAAAATGCAAATTCAGGAAGTCAGCTCTGTACCCAAAAATAAGATTTCAAAACCATTTAGCATTTCAGAGTGATTCTGTGACAATGTGAAGACTTGCAGTTGTCTCTCATGATGAGAGGCAGGCAGAGCTCCTCAGCTCACACTCAGATCTGAGCACCAATGAGTGCTTCATCCCAAAACTTTATAATATATGTGTTATTTGTAGTGCTTTTTAACTTCAAAGAGCTTGGAAAACATTAATGCAACTTCACAAAAGGCTTCTGTTCTTGCTGCCATTCTGCTGATGGGGAAAATGGAGATGAGCCTGAGTCTAGCTGGGGCTGCTGGGGCTGGGGGCAGCCCCTCGAGCCAGCACAGAATTGCTGGGGAATTTCTCCAAATGTTTGAACATGCCATGATTTCAGACCTCTTCAAATCGATCAGAGACTTTTCTGTTAGGAATTCTGGGTTTCCTTAGGTTTGTGGACAGGTAAACACAGAGGGAAGAGCACTTCAGTTCTGTTTTCTCCTGATTTTTAAATTACTGGGTGAGAAGAATACACTGTAAGCCATGTACATTTTCCTGCTTGGGGGGAAAATGCTGAAGAGATTCTGAAAATTGAACTGTTAGAAAAAAAAGAAAAAAAAAAAAGAAATACCCTACCTCTTGGTGCTGGGGGACTGTGACTGTGAAAAGGGTTGGGTGAGCTTGTGGGGCTGGGGGACCCCAGTGCTGCTGAGGGTTGATTTGGGGACCCCAAAGTACTTCCAAAATGCTTCAGGCAGCTGTGGCAGAGCCTGCAGGCTCTCAGCAGCAAAGCAGTGCCTGCAGCATCCCCCAGCACTGCTGGGCTCTGGGATTCTGCAGCAGCAGCAGCGAGGCACCGCTGGGCGTTCTCAGGGCTGCCTCTCCTGGCTCTTCCAGGCAGAATCCTTTTCCTCGCAGCAGCTGCTTTTGGGGATTTTTCCTGAGATGTAGCTTTGTGTACACGTGTGCAGAGAGCAAAGCAGGGTGCTCTTACTAAGCCCACTCATGAACAAATGGAGCTCCATAGAGCAAACCCCACCCAGCTCTGCTCTGCTGCCGTGGACCTGGCACAATCTGATGGGCCAAGTGATTCATCCATCAAATAATTCCCCAGAAAATCATGCTACCAGAAGATTATGCTTTTTATTAAAGGAAAATATCACTCTCCATGTTCGGTACTTCTTGGCTTTGCCACTGAAGTTTAAGCTAAACACAAGATTCTGTTTTGTGGGGTTTTATGGTTGACTGAGAAGAATGGAGCTGCAGGGTGTAAATTTGGAGGGAGGATTTTTATCTCAATGCTATGCAAAGTTCTGTTTTGTTTTTTATCAAATGTTGACATTTTAGTAGAAGAGCATAAGGATCTCCAAGTTACCCTGGGGAAACAAGCTAACCCTTCTGAGGGAAGGAGAGGAGGGTGGCACAAATGGGGACATTGACTCCCCAGAGTGTCTCTCTGACTAAGTAAGGTATAAAAGCCTGATATCCCTCATGGATCTATGCCCAACTACACCAAACATCTTCATAACAAAGCTGTCTCCTCTGTGGCCTGAGCTGTCTCAGACACAGATTTCCCCTCAGCTGCATCAGCACAGGGCAGCCCCAAACTGACACAGGGCAGTGCCATTCACACACACCCATGATGGTGTTGAGTGGCCTTTCCACTTTCTTAAAAAAAGAAAAAACGACTCAAAAAAGAGAGAAAAAAGAGAGGAAAAAAAGAGAGGAAAAGAAAAAGAAAGCAACAATTGCAATCGAACACACCTTGGTTCAGCAATGATTCACTTGATGGAGAGCACGTTGTGTCGTGAGACCCAGACATTTTAAAAAATACAAATATTTTCAGAACGCTTTCTGGATATTTCTCATGTGTGCAGGGCCCATCAGTGCTCGGGTTCTGCATCCATGCAGGTCTCCCAGGGGTTCTGGGGGAAGCGGGGCAGCGCGATGAGGAGGAGGCCGATGCCGCAGACGAAGAGCAGCACGAAGGAGGCGCAGGCACAGGCGAAGGACCACGAGTAACTGTACTTGATCCAGGCTGTCTCCTTGCTGTCAATCATCCTCTTCACAGATTGTCTCATGACTTCAACAGAGATGATGATGCAGAGACCTGAAGGAAGATAGGAGCAGTGGGTTGAATAACCAGCTGTCAATTTTTCATCCTTAATTAACCGCCTCATCTGTTGTTTTGCATGCGGGAACTACAGTGAGATTCACAGGTGAGTCACTGACTTCAGTGTTTGAAGGAAGCAGTGCTCAGAACTACCAGCAGCTCTGCCATTACTGGGGTCAGCCACTGACTTGTTGAGTGTGATCTTTTAGGCAGGCTTGGATGGGGAATTCAAAGTGGGGGAGGAATAATTGCATTCCCTGAGGAGCTTTTTCAGAGGTTGAGGAAGATTTTCTACTGAGGTGACAGTTTGCACCTCTGTCTTTCCCTCATTGTGACATGTCAGAGTATTCCTGGCAGTCTTTGTGTGTTTGGGGAACAGTTGTGTATTTTGGGCCTGGATCAGTCGTTTTGTTGGTTTGAAGCTTAATAAATGAGGTAGAAATATTGTGTGTCCCTGGTTCAGACTGACAGTGAATATATTAGAAGGGAGTGAATATACTTTTAAAGAGGGTTGGAGAAAACACAGACCAGCTGCTGAACAGGATTTTCTCAGACCTGTAGTTTAAAAATGCTTTAAGGGCATTTTTAGAAGTATCTCTGTCCCTTCAGGATCTATCTTAAGTTTCTCTGTGTTGTCCTGTGAACCAAGTGCAGAAATGTGAGCAGCCCTCCCCGTACCTGCGAAGGTGTAGAACATGGATGCTGGCTTCAGCAGATAATCCCTCTTCTTCCTGAAGGACAAGAGGACACAGATTGTCCCGATGATCGCAAAGCCGACGCTGAAGATGGCAATGGCTGCAGCTGAAATGCTGTATTCTGCCAAAGGGAAAGAAAAACCACCAAAAATGACACAGTGTGCACATTTTGAGCCTGCTGCCATCAGCTGTGGGGACGTTGCAGTAACTCACTCTGAGAAATATGTGCATCTCTGATGCTGGGGCGAGGTGGCTTTGGTGAATTATTTCCCTCAAGTGTAAACAGGGCAAGTATTGGCCATGTATCTTTTGAATGTGGAGGGTATAAAAGCAGAGCAGGAAGGGGAAAACGCTTTCTGAACACCCCCTGAGACAGCCGAGGGCCCCTTTGCTCATCAGCTCACCTGTACGGGGCTGCTGGAGCCGCTTGGCTCTGCCATGGAAATGTTATTGTCAAAACCTTGCTGGGCTCCACGCTCTCATCCCTTCCATCACCCCACACGCCGCTCCTGGAGCAAACAGACAGCTCTCTGCTGCTTTTATTTCATGCTTTCTGCACAGAAAGCCCTTGGATGGTGCTGGTGCTGCCCCAGTGCACGAGAGCCGAGTGCGTGGGCTCAGCAGGCACAGCAGCCTTGGGCTGGAGTGTTCTGCACAGCTCATTTTTATCCCTTTGCCTTTACAACAGTGATTTCCAGCTCTGTGAAAACACAGCTTCTTCAGGGCATGGGGTTAAACCCTCCCCAAAAGTCCTGTATTTTGCTAAGCCATGTGCTGGACACTTCCCCCAGCCCAGCTCTGCTGAGTGCCTGGGTGGAGGGGGAGAGTTGCTAATTGAGTAATTCAGGCCTTCATTTGCATGTTGTGTTCCTTTTCAGATTAGTTTAATATTTAACACATGTAGCCATGCATGAACATCACAGTGCCTGATGATATTTGCCTTTCAAGCCATTAAAAAAATATATCTCCCAGGCAAAGTCATGAAGAATTTTTTTGCCTGTTACTAATTAGCTCCCATCCAAATAAGCTATTTCTGCAAAGGGGAACAGCAGATCACTCTTTGTTCTCCCTGCTTTTCATATCACTGTTTTATTATAATTTTCTAAATGTTTCTTTTTTCTCTGTGCTGGAACTGCCTGAAAGTGTTTATTTCATTGTAAAATCTTTTGCTGGGCTTTAGATTTTCTTTTCGCCCCAAAGAAAAATTCTTCCTTTTTCCTGATTTTGTTCTTCATTGCCCTGAAGGCATTGGGTGCATTTTGAAGATCAGGTGGCTGTATCAGATAGCAGATTAGTGAGCAAAAGCAGGTGACTCAGATACATGCTTTTTTATCCAGTTAAAATTCTGTTTTTCCTGTCTTAGAAAGCTGTTTTAGGGAACCTCTCTTCAGGGTAGCAGAAGCAAAGCAGATTAATACGTGTAATGTATCCAATGGCTCACATTTTCCACAGCAAATATGTTGTGTTGCAAACTATGAAGGAGTTTGTCCCCAAAGAGAGGACGAGAAAGAGAGAGGAACATGTTAGGGGAGCCCTTGAAATATTTGCACTTATTGAAAATATTAAATTTGTCCATGAAAGACAATTCTGCTGTAAACACTGACAGTTGATGTCTTTGTAAGATTCCTGTTCCTTCCATTAATTGATTGCTCTATTTTTTACATGCCTTTCATATAAAATCAATATAAAGCATAAAATTCTTAATGGTCTTCAGAGAGCCCCTGCACTTCTTTTCAGGGTCAAGAGTCTGCTTGGGGTGTGATTTATTCTTTTTGGTTTTATTAATATCTTCCCCTTCAATGGCAAAAGCTGAGTGTCACTGATAGTGCCAATGTTGTAAAGTCATTTTTATGCTGGAAGGAATTTTTGTAATTTTCCTGGGTATTGACATTGTTATATATTTGTGGGACAACTTATGTAAAATCATGTTCATGGGTGTGATCGTATATAAAAATAATTGTCCCCAGGAAGCTGGGATTTGACCTTGTCCAGGGCATTTTCCACATTTTTCCCAAATGATGGTGCCTGTTAGAAATCTGCTGCTTTCAGTGAACTCTCATTTTGGGGACCCCTTTCCATTAAATCTTGTGTGTCCATCACTTCATACAACATTAGGAAAATATTCTTTTTGGAGTCATTCCTACCTTTCTGGGTGGTTACTTCAAATATTTCTGAGGTCTCTCCTGGAGTGAAGTGCTTGAAGTAGGAGCAGTTGTGGTCTGAAAGAGAAAAGAAAATTCAATTTTGTGCTCTTGGAAGCCTCAGATAAAATGCAGTAAAACTGAATTAGCTTTTTATTGATGTAACAAACTTGCAGTAGTTTTGAGTCTCCCTATCCTTGGTGACACCAAGGAGCTGGATCTGATTTCCTTGGGAGCAGATGAGGACACTGGGCTACAGCACAAGGCTGAATCCCCCCTGATGCCGTTTGTACCCTTCTCAGAGATTATTGCTCTCCTGTTTAAATATATGAATTACAAAGGATTTTTCTGATTCTGTCTTTTGCTATCACAGGTCTCTGCCTCCCATTTCCTGGGGATGGCACCTGCCTTGCTCACAGCTGAGCACCAAGGCACCCACGGTGGCATCAGCCCTGGGTGTGGTGGCCCTGGAGCGCTCCCAGCGAGGATGGAAAGTCCTCATCCACCTTCCCCTCCTGGCTCTTCCCTTCTGCAGCTCCCAGATCCCTCTGTGCCAGCGGTGGGGTTTGCTGCATGCAGGAGATTTGGTGCTCTGGGGGTCCCAGAGATGAGGCTGCTGCAATGCAGCAAATCACATGGTGTTTTACTAAAATAGGGATGCTAAGAGTTTTTTTTTTTGGCTGTCAGTAAAAAAAAGAACAAAGCAAAAAAGACCAAAGCTTTTTGAAGCCCAAGCAGTTGCCCAGGGAAGGGAAGGCTGCATGAACCAAGGGCAAAGAGGCTCATGCCAGGCTTCATCCAGATTTGATCCCATCAGAGCAGCACATTAAGTTAAATTGATAAGGCAGCAGAGTTGGATAGAGGGAGCTTTACGAAGTTCCTCTGCCTGGACCTCACAAGAGCACAGTGCCAGGTGCAGGGTGTTTGTAGGGGGGATGAGAAGCGAGCAGGGATCAGGATGGTGGGGCAGGGGGATATGGGGGTGAGGGAGGTTGTTAGGTGAGTGTCTTGGTGGCCACAATCCTTTTATCCTTTTTCCTCCTCAGCCTGGCGAGGGTCAGCCAGGGGAGCAATGTCCCTGCTGCCAGGGGAGCAATGCCACTGCCAGCAGCCACAGGAGACCTCCAGCCCCAGCTTCCCTGCAGCAGCAGGGGAAGGGTTGAGGGTGTTCTTGCTATTTATAACCGATTTAATTGAGGGTTTGAAGGGGTGTGGAGCAGGGAGAACAGTTGCTCACCAGGAATTTGGCTGGAAGGGTGCACTGGTGGGGATGTGCTGAGCTTTGCTGTCCTGCTGAGCTGGGCTGGGGGGACACACTCAGCACCTGCCCCAGCACCCCTGCAGCACCCAGGGGCTCCCAGTGGCCCAGGAAACTGAGCCAAGGCTGTCTGAAATACAAAAACAGGGGCCCTTCCCTTAGGGGCGTCTCTTCTGTTAAATAACAGAGTTAGCACCATCTTCCAGAAGATGCTGGGAGGAAGCTTGGGAGAAGATGTGGCTCTCTCCACATCCAGCACAGGGTGAGGCCAGCCCATGAAGGACCACATAGGACCATGGAGGGACAGCTGTGGGTTTCTGCCTGTGAGCATTTCACTGGTTCCTTGCAGCATTAATTTCTCTGGCAGAAGATCCCTGTGTTCTACCTGTTGGTTCTTGTGGGTTTTTTCTGTCATGTAAATGGTGGCTGCTGGAGTTAGTGACTCAGGGAGGATTTATTTTCCCTCTCCCAGGAGATAGGTAATTGCAAAGCAGCGTTTTTGGGCCTGTTAGGGGAAGATTCCTTCGAGACACTCTTATCTACTTAAGTTTATAAGCTGACTTTTATTTCATCTGCAGATTCTCCTTGCTGGAGACAAGGTTAATGTTTAGCTCTGGCATCACCTGACCTGTTCTTTATTATCCTTGCAAATGACTGGAAGAAATACATTTGATCTCAGCCCTCTGTGACTCTAATTGTGAATTTTGAGCCTCAAAGCAGTGGCTGTGTGCCTCCACCAGCAACTCAGTGGTGATTGAGGCTGAGCGTTGTGTCTGGGACACTTCATTTTGGGATTGTTTGGTTTAGCTTTTCATTAATTCTCTAAAAAGCCTGAACTCAAAGGAGTCCCCAGGTGTGCACTACAAAGGTGGAGACATCCAGAGCACAGCACAGCTCTGTGTCCACTGCAAGGGAACCAAACCAGCCCAGTGCACCCTCCACCCTCAGAAACCTCTCAGAGGTGGACTTGTCTGCAGGACAAGGAGATATCTCTGTCCCTTGTGTCCCTTAGCAAAGCTCTGCCAGTGTATGATAAAAGGGGTCATCACACAAGTGGGTTGGTGTTTTTGGGAAATAGAACTAGATTTGCTTTGGTGGAATGCTGAGTTGTTTTCAGTTTTAAGATGCTCCCATGCTCTGTTGAGCTGGGGATATCTGTTTCAACAACTCTGCCGTTCAGCAGAACTGAGGCATGCAGTGACTCTGGTGCCACCATGAATAAGAGAAAAGCTCATTTATGTCATACCAGGCTTACATAACAGACAGGATTTACACTGGGGTTGATATTGATGAACACTGTGTGGCAATCTTCGTTTCTCTCCATCCCAGTTGCATTATCTCTGCCTCAAGGTCACCCCAATGGGGACAATCCAGGGCTGTGTGGTTGCATGACCTTCAGGTTTGTAACATGGTTTATGTCAGAGTGTCCTCACCCCTCCAGGACTGCCCCTCACAGCCTTCCTGCTCCCTGCCCTGCAGATCCATCCCTCCTTGGATGCAGGAGAAGTGCAATCCCTCTGAACTGTGCCTGAGCCTTGGGGAGCTGCAGTTTGGAGACTTTGTGGGGGAAAGGAAGGCTGGAAAGAGCATGAGATGTTGGGGCCATGCAGAGTTTTGGGTGGCAGCTGTCCCCTGTGGGCATTGGAGTGACAGGCTGGGAAAGGGCTGGAGCCCACCTTTCTCTGAACCTGAGATGGACAGAGCATGGGGAGTCTGTCAGGGTGGATGGTTAGAAAATCCTGGGGTTTAGTGTTTCCACTTGGGATGAGTTTGGGAGACAGGAGCTCAGAGCAGGTGTTAAGGTGAGAGCTGAGCCTGGAGGGGCCAGGCTTTGGGCTCTGACCTGGCCAACGAGGCCTTTGGCACACGCAGAGTTTTGGAGATGGTCCCTGCAGGCAGTTGAATTTCACAGCTGTCCTGTGTCTGCTGTCACAGGGAGCAGACAGCCCCGCACACAGCCCATCTGCTTGAGCACTTCTCCTCCCCAGCTGCCTGCACTCAGGTTCCTGTATTTCCAAGGACCTGTTGAACATCCCTGCTGCTCCCAGAGCACAGGAGCCACTTTTCAGGACAGCACCAGCACTGGAGTCACAGGCAGTGATGCCAAACTCTGTTTACAGCTGGTAGTAAAATGCCCTGGTGCCCACTGACCACAGTTAAAAATGTCTCAGTATTAACCTGAATTTGCCTGGTTTTAACAACCATCTCCCTGATCTTTTCATTTGTTACAGCAGGATGCTGAACCCTTTTCAATTTGTCAACACCCTTGGATGGGTGCTGTAAAATTTTAAAGCTCTGCCTAAATCACAGCCCTGCTTTGTGGACTGTGAGCCAAGTCATCCTCCCCACTCTGCTCTGTGCTGAGCTCAAAACCTAATAAATAACGTTAATCATGCCATCCATTTCCTCCACAGGGAGCGACTGGTAAATGGTTATTAATTCAGTGATAAATTCTGATGCCTCTTTCCCAGTCCTGGCAGTAACGTCTGGTTATATCTCATGATTTTCAGGAAGAGCAGTGCCTGCATCTGCTCTTTTACTGTGCGTTTGTTCATTCACATTTTCTTGGCTGCTGCAGGTTTCACAACCCTGGTGTTTCCCCGCCGACATCCCTTCCCAGAAGTGTGAAATCAATTGAGCAGGAGCTGTGTGGCCACAACCTCACTCAGCAGCCCCAGCCCCGGGCTCTTCTCCCTCCCCTTGCTCTGATCCTTTCCCAGCTAAAACAGGGATTTATGTTATAACTGAGATGGGAATTTCACCCTTTGGAATGTGATTATGACTCAGGCTGTCATCCCAATTCCCAAATACCTTTAAAACCTGGATGAGCCAGCTCTGGTGTGGGGGACAGCCCAGCCCAGCCCCTCCATAATTCCCAGTTATTCTGTGCCTGGCGGAATGCGGCGCTGGGATGTGATTCAACGTCTGTGCGAGCACATGCTGATGTCTGTCAAAGATAGTGGCTGCTTTCCTGTGCCCTGCCTGTGAATCTGCTTTCTGCAGACAGCTGGATATTTATGAGTTTTATATTTACCCCACGGTCGTGCAGTTTTGCTGTTTATCCACCAATTTCGATTGTTTTTCCTTTTGTGGGAGTTCTCTGTGCGCACGGAAGGCGTGCAGCGAGGAAAACGTCTCCAGGCACGTAAGTACCTTCCTGAGAGACATTAAGCATATGGATGACACACTCCCAAGTTTGGTTAGAGGCAGATCCACACGCTGAGGCTCAGCTCTTCTCTTCACAACATGTAATTTGGCCAATGAGATAAAGAATTACAGTAATACAGGCAATATACAGCCAGCCCAAGCAGGAAGATTTTTTTCACAGGAAATTTTCAAATATGTGTTAACATGTATTTCATTTCAAGCAGTGAGTATAACACGAAGGCAATCCTGTTATTTCTGTTCTGGAAAGCATCCAGTACCCTATAAGCCTTCTAAAAAAGCAGCATGGCTCAGTCACAGAGGGAGTGTATTAGTGCAAACGGCACGGATGTTGCTGAGTTGGCAATCAGCAAAAACATAATGAGCTCCTTTAGCCATGGGAATGGAGCAGCCTTCCCGGAAAGCTGCCGTGCCCACTGCCCTCCCCATCGACTGAACTGGAGCTGGAGACGTGTGTGGGAGCAGGTGAGAGGTGAGGAGCCTCCCTAAGTCCTTGAGAAATTATTCAAGCTCGGTTATGACTATTTTATTCTGGAAGCTGACGAGGCTGCAGGTCCCTCTCCCTC
Source organism: Turdus rufiventris (assembly GCA_013186435.1). Classification (NCBI taxonomy): domain Eukaryota; kingdom Metazoa; phylum Chordata; class Aves; order Passeriformes; family Turdidae; genus Turdus; species Turdus rufiventris. Next base: position 202,828 of record PYHW01009944.1, read on the forward strand.
CCTGCCTGAGGAATGGCTGTTGTTGGAACAGCTCAGGGACAGCCCAGTGCCCACTGTGGGTTTATATGGGCCTGCAAATCCTAAAGATCCAGCTGTGTTGGGTGAACCTGTAAATCCTCTCTCTTGCCTGCTGCTGTCAACATGCCTGCGGACCCTTGGCTGAGGTTCAGCAAGATTCCCTCCATCCCAACCTCCCATTGTGATTCCCACCGTGCCCAATCCTCCTCCCCTGCTCCCCAGCACTGTCACTGCTGCATGGGACACTCAAATATGGTCACAAACAGACCAAGGCAACCCAGCAAAGCAGCGCCAGCAGGAGGGATGGACACGAGGTGTGTTTGCACACCACGCACCCATCCCAAACTCAGTGCCTGTTTTCCTTCTGCCACGGGCAGCATGGAGCCGATTTTCCTTTGCCATGCCCTCCAACCTCCTCGAGCCTGCTGTGAGCCCTGGAGCTCTCTCCTTGCATGCTCACGTACCTCCTGGCAGGCTGATGGGCCCGCAGCTCTTCTCCTTGGGACTGTGCTCCTGCATGAAAATCCGCTTGGTGCAGAGTCTCCAGAGGCCGAAATGAGCCGCCTCGCAGGTGGTGGTGTTCTCCTCCAGGCTGGGGCTGAGCACGGCCCAGTGGTCAGTCACTACGGCGGCGAAGAGCAGCGAGATGCCCACCAGGATGACCGAGAACGTCAGCCTCACCTTCAGGGGTTTGCTCTGGTCCATCTCGCTCCGCAGCGGCGCTCCCAGCGCAGCGCGGCGCGGGATTCGCAAGGGCTCCCGAAATCCTGGCACATCTGAGTGCCTGGAAATGTCAACCCCGGGCTGCGGGCAGCTGCTGGGCTGTGTCAGGACTCTCCCAGTGCACAGCTCAGCTTTCGGCCCCGGCCCACCCCGGTGTTTTGGATTCTCACGCCCGGCCAGAGCGGCTGCGGCCGCCGCGCAGGGGCTGAGATCGCTGCACTTGCAGCATGCCCAGAAATAGGCATTAATAGCATGATTAACTTTTCAGCGAGGTTATAAAAACATCTGTGTTTATAATAGTGCTGGGCCTGAGTTCAGGCTGATCCTAAACAGTTTAATAGCCCTGGAGCCCTCTCACCCCACGCCTGTGGTGGTGCCCAGAGGTGGATGTGCTTCGAGAGCCCAAAACTGTGGCAGGGAGTGATAAAATAAGCCAACTAGTTTATTTTACTATTTACTTTTATTATAGTTATTTTTATTCTCAGCTTTTATTGTAATAATTTTTAAATAACCTGAACTGTTCTGAGTATTTGGGGTCATTTGTGGGTTCCATTTTTTTAGGTTTTTTTTTTTGTTGTTTTGCTTTTTTTGTTGTTAGGGTTTTTTCGTGTCTTTTTTTTTTTTTCTTTTTCTAATGCGATATCTCTCAAATACTTGTTTGCTTTCCTATTAAACAGGTTCCCCCAAAGCCTGCAGTAACTCCAGAAACCACCCACCACATCCATTCCTTTCTCCAGAAATGGCTTCTCTTGCCTTAAGTCCAGATTGCTGGGGCTGGGCCAGCCTCTCTCCCTCCCTTTAATATTTCAGCTGATTGTAAAGCCAATTTGATGGTGATATCAATGCAGAGGCCACTGTGGAGGTGACATTACAATTGTGATGTTAAACTGAGGAGGGTGACAGTACCTGAATTTTAAAAGAATGGTTAAAAAAATGCCAGTGGAAAGCTGCAAATATCATTGTGTCAAGATAATGTCAGAGCTACTCCAGTCCTGCTTTATTAACGCTCCAGTTTGATGTCAAAATAAAGGTGCAGAAGTGTCAGCTCAAGTTGATGAGGACAATGTGGAGCAAAGAATTAAAGTGTAGGGAGAGCATGGGAAAGGGAGAGCAAATAAAGTGTTAAGTTAAAAAGTACTGGTCCAAAGTACAGTAATTTCACGATTATAAGCTGCATAATTTTGACTAAAATTTTGGTCCGAAGTGCGGCTTATAATCAGTGCGGCTTGTAATCGTGAAATTACTGTAATTTATTTGCAGTAAGACTTAGAGGGGTTAACATCACCATGCTTGATGTGTGACACCCCTGTGGAGCAGAGGGACATCTGGGCACCCAGGATGGCATCTGGAGCCCCATTCTTGCTGGGATGTGGGAACTGTGGGCAGGAATAAAGGTACCTGGAGCAAAATTGGAGGGGAAGGGGATCAGGGAGGAGCAAGGCAGGACCAGGGACCACAGGCACATCCGTACTGGGGCTGGCAGAGATATCAAAGGCTTCCATTTAAACCAGAACCAAGACTTGTCATGAAAGCAGAAAGGCCTGAAGGGAGCAGACTTTGAGCCAGAAAAGAAATGTATTAAAGGTGCAATGCCCTTGCCTTTGTAGTAGACTCTTGCTAAAGCTCACTAGACATCAGTCAATCTCAGGAGCTGCATTTCGACTTCAATTCCTTGGTGCTACAAAATCCACAGGTGGAGCAGAGGGAGGTGAATCTGTGTTTGCAAATGTGGGCACAGAGCAAGGCTCTGGTTGCTGAGGCATCAAGTGCTAATGATTCTGCTTTAGACTAATTACAACCTACAAGGACTGCAGGGGTGGGAACTCATTAGTTTTTTCCACTGGTCTTTGTGCCTCTTCCAGTGCTGGCAGGAATCACACTTTTTGTTCTCATTTAGATCCTTCATTCTGGAGAAGTTCTATGGGTTTGGTTTGGCTTTGAGTTTCCTAATTTCCAGGAAACAAGTGAAGTGAAATCAGAAGGGAATAATCAATCCCTCCTGACTGCTGAGTGGAGCTGGGAGTGTGATCAGGCTTCCATCAGCCACAGCATGGGCAGCCCTGGCTTCCCAAGCTCCCATTGCTGCAGCTGAGGTGAAACTCTCCCCAGCCCCCAAAAATGACCCAGAGCTACCAGCCCACAGCAAAAAAGGGGTTTTGTGGGTTATTTGTGGGCATTTGGCAAATGCAGAAACAAAACAGATTTCTGGAGGAGCACAGGACTAAAGCAAACCCTGGAAGTTTTCTGCGTGTTCAGAAGACCATGATACCCAATCCTCTGGGAATGGTTCCTGCTGCCTCTCTGTGTCAGCTAGTAAATACTCAATTTAAAAACCAACATCACATGAAGTATAAACAGGCTATTAATGAGGAGCAGTTGGAAAGCAGGGAGGGCTACAATTAGTTGTAGCAGCAGTGGGCAAGGGACACAATTCTGTTTCTCTTCTGGAGAAAATGCCAGAGGAGGCATCCGAAGCCCAACTACTTTGTTGTTTTATTTCCCTGGAAGAGGTGGTGACTTGGCTCTGCTCCCCAGCACTTGCACTCTTCTGGATTTCTTTCAGACCAGCCTCAGCATTTACCACAACCTCATTAACCTCACTCTGTGGTTCCCTGCTTGCAGAACAATGCTCTGCAGAAAACCCTTCCCAGGTCAGAATAACCCAGAGAAGGGGAGGCAGCATTTGCTCTGCTCTCAGCTCAGATGTGAGTTCAGCTTTCCTCAGGCACGATCTCCTAGTAATATTTGGGTTCCCCATCCTGCATTGCCCCGGTGTGGTGGGACCACTGGAATTGGGGTGGGGTCTGGACAGCCAATACCTGGGAATGCCACCAACAGCACTCTCCGAAAGCTCCCTCATTCTGGGGCGGAAATATGGATCACAAGGGCTGAACACGTGTTTTGGCTGCTATTTTATTTTTCAGACTCCCACCCTGCTGTGTACATCTGGCCATCCCTGCTGCCCCTGGGGCTGACCCACAGCTCCGTCCTCCCAAAATCCCGGGGCTCTGGGGTCGCACACAGATTCTCAGCCTCTCATTTCCCTTGTATTTTCAACATTCTTCATGTTTGTGGTTCTCATTCCATCCCCTTATTCCCACTTTCCAAAGCTTCTCTCTGCTTCCCCCCTCCTCAAACATCATTTTTCCCAGCACCTCTGCTGGCAGTGGGGCAGCCACAGCTCCCTGTGTCACCACAGACTTGCTCATAAATGTGGGGAAAACCTTTATTTATTTCAGTCAAAGGCAAGCAGCTTTGGGGCTGAGCTTTAAATGGCTTCGCTACCAGATGTTGGAAAAGATGAATCCTCTGCCTCCGTCCCAATGAGCCTGGGAGATAGAGGTGGGAGAGCCCTGCAGCCTGTGCTCACCTGGGCAGCAGTCTGGGCTGAGGAGCTGCCAGGTGAAGGCAGGAGCTGCCAGGTGAAGGCAGGAGAAGCGTTTGAAGGAGAAATGCAGTGATTCAGGGATGGCTGGGGGCGGGTAGAGAGGATGCTCAGCTGCGTTTGGCACCGCTGGGGTTTGGTGGGGATCACAGCAAGGTGTGGAGCTGGGCTCAGCCTTCCTGCAGGGAGAGGAGGATGCTCGAGGTGAGCTCCTAAGAAAGTTCAAAAGCTGGAGGAAAGAGCAGGCTCGGGGATTTCAGAACACACTGGGTTGTTTTCCCCAAGGGGGTTTGCAGTGGCCACCACACCAGGCTCAAACTGGGCGCAGTGTGTCTCCTATGGGACAGGTGGAAGCTGGAAATGAGAAGTTTTTTCTTAATTTCCAACCAAATAACTGAAAATTTTGTGAAGATTGCTTATCTTGGAGATTTGTGGTCTCTGAGACGACAAGAATTTTATCTCTGAAATACTGGTTCCCAGTAACGTGGCCAGCTGCAATCAAACAGTGAAAAACGTGAAAAAAACCCAGAAATCTCAGCTCAGAGAATTTGGAAATTAAACATCTATATACCTTTCTCCACACAAAGCCGAATACATTTAAAATGGTTTATTTAAAAAGTAAGGATTAAGTACATTATACATGGTTGTGATTATACCAGTAGAACTGAAGCACAGTGGAAATAACACTTTAGAACTGCAGACAGAAATGTAGCCTCAAGGGACATGATATATTAGCCCTTGTGGATATGTGATCCATACAGAGAGAAAAGGAAATAGAAAAATAGTTTATTGTTAGATGTCTGGGCAGCTGAAGTGATTTCTCCTTTTACTCCTATTGTGTATGAGAAACGAGGAAGAGAGAGCTCATGGCACACCTGAAACTTTGTTTCTTGGAAAATCAAATCAGATCCAATAGCTTTTTCTTTTTTGGTTTTTTTTTAGTTCTGCTGCTACAGTATGTTATATACCAAAAGACTGATTATTGTTAATGATATGGTTTTATGGTATCTGCAGGCCTTGCTGGGAAATGGGGCTCATTTGTTCGATGCTGTCCAGGGGAACCAGAAAGATGTGGAAGAACAGATGTTTTTTTTTAAAACTATCACTGAGTGGTTTCAAAGTCTGAGCACATCAAACTCTGTTCAGACAGATCAACCATGGAGCAAGACTGTTCATGGGCAGGAATGCTGCAAATTTTTCAGTTTTGTCAGAATCAAAGTTTTTCATGGGAAATGACTGGGGTTTGAGTTTTTTGGGGTTTTTTTTGTTGTCTTTTTTTTGTTTTGTTTTGTTTTACTGGAATTGTCAAATGAATTTTTTTTTTTATGGTTTTGGCTTTGGTTGAACAATTTACTGCCCTGCAACTTAACTGCTGAGTTTTCAATCGCAGCCCTCACTGTCTCACAGGACAAAAGCTCTGGTCCCTGTTATCTCCCCATGACTTTGTTCCCTGTCCAGACCCCATGGGCATCTCCTGATCTCTACTCCAGCTCCATTTCTTGAAGGTGCCTGCTGGAGAAGGAGCAGATGCTCCAGCTTGGACCAAAACACTCCTTGAGAGCTGCTGGACCCAGCCCTGCTCCGGAGGAGGAGGCTCTGGCAAAGAGCAACATCCCAAAATGCTCAGCAAGACTTTTTCTGCCAAAAATACTGCACCTCTGCAGGTCTGAGCTGGGCTGAAGAAAAACCTTGGACTTTGTCTGGAATCAGATGGGTGGTTTGAAGCACATTCACTGGAGAACGACGACTAAAAGAACAAAACCCACGCGCGGAGCAAACCTCACACTGTCCACTTCCAGTTCAAGGTACATGAGTTTAGAGAAACAGCCTATATCTAACTCCTGGTTTGAGAGGGAATGGTTTTATTCTTAATTACAGTAAACATGGATGAGGACTTAGTTCTAACTATTAGGTTTTTTTAACACAGTGGGAAACAAATAGTTCTGGGAAATTGCACTTGAAAAATACATTGACTATAATTAGATGTAAATTAATTAGCACTTAGTATGACACACTAATGAGACAGAAGGTTGGTTTTTTTTTTCATTGCAAACTTCTACTTCTATCATAGCTAATCAAAGTATTTTAATATTACGAAGTCTCAAAAAGTAGGAAATAATTTATTGTTTGAAAGCATAAAGATTCTTGTAAAAAAAACCTTTCATCAAGAACTTTAATAATTTTAGAACCCTTTTATGTTGTCCTAGCCGAAAAGTAGGTAAAAAAGTTTTCTTTTCTGCCTCTGTTTGAATTTTTTTTAAAAAGCTTGTGTAACATCTTTCTCCATAGTGTGTTGATACAGAAAGTAGCACAACATTTTCTACTTTTAAATCATTCCCATCGCTCCATTCGCTTTAGCTCTCAGAGTTCAGAGGTTTGAAAAAAGCATCCCAGCAGAGTTTTAACCTGAATGGAAACTCTTAATGAGCAGGGATGAAGGCTCCAACCCACCCCTGCCAAAATAACGACGTGGCTGTGCCAGGCTGAGGGCCAGGCAGAGCTTAACAGTGACTAGGGGGAAGACTCTCACTGAAAATTGAGAATTGTGTCTCGGTTCTTGCAAGGAGAGAGGCTTGAGCAGGTTTCTCTGGGGGGAGATGGGGTTCAGCTTCCTTTGTGGGATGTTAAGGCAGCTTCTCCGGGATTTCCCTGGAGGACTTGGTTCCACTAGCTGAAAGCCTCGTATCCAAACCACCACTGAGTCTCTGGCCCTGGGGCCAGCATGGAATAAATTAAGACTAAAGAGGTTTTAACAGTTTGGCTGAGATCTCCCACTACCAGTGACCCAAACTTTCCAAATTATGGATTTTTTTTTTTTGTCACCACTTGTCTAGTGTTCTGCTAGCAAAGATTTTCTGGGCAAAGATGATAGGGATATTCAAAGGAATCTACAGGAATTAGATGCTCCTCTCTCACTGCATCTAATTCATCTGAGGGGAATTGGGCACTCATTCTCATATGGCTTGGTTGAGTGGTCACTAAAATCAGCATGAGTACTATTAAATTAAATTAAATTACCTTTGAGTTAGGCCCTCGAGCTTTGAGATCCAAGCCTAAGTGAAAAAACTGAAAACAGGAATTTATAAGAAAAAAAAAATAAATTTCAGACTCTTTTAGAAACATACAGAAGCAAAGGGTACAAATTAGTTCCCTCCTTACGTGATGCATAGAGTTTGCTGTGGCCTCTCTGCACGTAAGTAGATGCATCATAACAAAATAAATTAAATTAGGTCGAACCACCATTTCCATCTAAAAGCAACTATACCTTGCACCATGCGGCACTTAATTAATAATAAAAAGAGTTTAATAAATATCTCATAAACGGTGATTAATTTTTTTCTTTCCTTTTTTTTTTTTTTTCTTATTTTTTTCATTTGTTCTGTTTTAAAAAATACAAAGTTGTCATCTGCTCTGTTAACGCTCGGCTCCCGTTGCTGCGGGGAGTTTTTCTCTGGTCCGGGCGCGTTCGCGTCTCGTTGCTCGGAGATCTCCGTTTGCAGTGGCGTTGGTGTTGCACTTGTGAAGCAGTAAGGAAATGAGGAGCGTGCTTCTGGGGCTCAGCCCTGCTCCCCATCACGCTCCGGGAAGTCTCCAGGGGCTCCTGACAGCCAGCACTCAGCACCTTGCCGGATCAGGCACTAGGGCTCGTCGAAATGAGAATTCAAGTTTTCTAAACGTTAGGCAAGAAATGATATCTGCAAATATGCTCAAGTCCCACCTACTTTAATCGTTTTCCCTTTCCAGGTGTTTCAAGACGCACCCACCCTCTGCTCCTCGGCCTGCCTTGCCCCAAGGGATGCGTCACCCCAGGAATGGGAGAGCCCCTTCCCACCCCATCAGGGAGTCTGTAATGCTCAGTACGTGGGTGCTCCGCGGTTTCAGTGGCACAGGTCAGTTTTAGAAAGTGTTGCCTTCAAAAATATTTTCTTTTTTTTCTTTTTCTTTTTTTTTTGTTGAAAGAGGCAAAGCTTACGCCGTGTCAAAGGAAAGTGGCTCACTTGATGAGTAGTTCATATTCATCCTTGGGCTCGGTTATAAATTATATTTGCAAGTTCGTATTAAGGGATCTCAATATTAAAAAAAAAAAAAAAGTACAACAATTTTTCTGTAATCCTTTAAAACACACTGGTGGCCAGTCCTTTGCAGTTTCTCCAAGACTGTGTACACACTACAAAAGTGCAGGAACATGAACTGCCTTCATCTTGTGACACCAAGAACGGAAATAAACAAACTCCAAATAGCTTCCAAAAAAGCTACGAGCGTGTGAATATCTTTATGTTGGTCCAGAGGATCTCCACTTGCTACCTCAACACATGCCACAATTAAAGAGGTGAGAGGGTATTTTAACGTCGCTCCTGACAGATCCATTCTGTTTGGGCATCTCTTCAAAAAGCTCGAGGAAGGAAGGAAGGTGCTTCAAACAGGCGTCGTTCTCCTGTTGACCATGTTGACGTGGAGTCCTTCCTTAAATTCCTTCTGGAGGAAGTTGTGGACCTGCAGGAAACTGGCTTCTTGGTCTGCATTGTAGCTGGCAGCTGTGGTAACCTTCAAAGGCTCCCTGGAAAGGGTGTACATGGAAATTTCGTTCATGGGGATGGTGCCTGCTATCTTCATGCCAACTGGAGAAATGTCCCTGGATGGAGAAGGCTCCGTGGATCGGGAGCTGGATCTGGACCTCCGCCTCCTGTACCTATAGCTTGGCATCCTGGCATAGGGAGAACTGGAAGAAGTCTTAAGGAATTCCCTCTTGGTCTTAAACCTCAGCTCTTTGTTCTTCTCAATATAAATGTTCACAGCCAGAACACCTATGGTTTCGGCCACGATAAAGGACAAGGCTCCAAAATAAAAAGACCAACCATAGTTGTAATGGTTCTTTTTGTCCTCATCTCGCTTGTCACTCGGGTCACCTGCATTGCTCGATATGTAGACAATGATCCCTATGATATTACTTAGACCTAGAGGAAGAAAAACATAAATCAGTGTTTATGTGGCTGGAGAGATAAAATTCAAGCCACGTTACTTTCTGGATCTGAGTGGTTCTAAGACTGGGACAATGAAAATTTATTACATTTATTTACTCTTTCATTTATCTCAAGGATTGATTTATCCCTAAAAAACAACCAATAGATCAACACATGGGTCATGTGTGCTCACAGGGATCCCAAAATACTCAGCAGGACTTTCTCCCATCTCTTCATTGCAACAGTGGAAAAGCAGCAGCATGTGGGAGCTCGCTAATATTGTGAGTGGGATTCTAACATCCAGAAGAATGATAAAAACACATTTGGAGCTCAGGGCTACGGCTGTTCACCTTGATCAAGATAAGTTCTCTTCCACCTTGCTGAATTTTCATCTACATGCAGCATGCTTAATACAGGCTGCAGGGAGAACTGTTAACAATGGGGCTGACTCTCTCATGTTTCTAGTGTGAAAAACAGGCTCACCCATCGGAGGTGAATGTTTTCTGCCTTCATATTAAAAAAAAAGGCCTTAGGTATAAGAGATGCTTGATTCATCTAATGTCTAATACATTTTAAATAGTGTAAAACATGCTTGTTACTGAATTTCCCTTCTTTCTGCAGGAAAACCAAAAGCTTTTCTAGAATATACTTATGGTGGGGCTTCAAAAGCATAATTTTGTCCTGAGAATTTGCCAGGGGTGATGTTATGAATGCCCTCAGTCCAGGAAAGGGGTGCAGGGAAAGCACTGCCAAGGAGCTTTTCCAGAGGCTTCTCCAGCTGAAAAAGGCAGCACCTCTCAAGAACTCAATTTAAACAGAACATACCTGCTGCAACAAAGAGAATCCCAGCGCTGAGAATAATGTTGTTTTTGCTGTTGTAAATCCTTCCTGCTCCGACACAGAGTCCTCCCAGCAACAGCAAAATTGTGCTTAGGATGGGGAACACGCTGGAGGCACGGACGATGCCTGCAGGGACACAGGTAGGAGGGGAGGACAGAGTAATCATTTCAGGTGCCCCCTCGGGTGCAAGTGTGGAGATTAGAGTCTCAAAACCCCTGTTTTTTTCCCTAAAATCGTTAAGAAGAAAGATTTAATAGAAGCAGAGAATTGTTAAGGTTGGAAAAGACTTTTAAGGTCATTAAATCCAGCAGTGAAACCAGCACCTCCACCACGCTCACCACTAAACTGTGTCCTTGAGTGCCAGTCTCATCCACACATTTTTTGAACACACTCAGGGACGTCTGTTCCAGTGCTTCATAACCCTTTCAGTGAAAAAAATTTTCCTAATATCTAACTTACTACCATTTTTTATTCCCTTATGCTAGAATTACCACTGAATCTGCATTTCTGGGTATGTTTTTGGGATGACAAAGCCATGAGGTGGCCAGTGTGACACAGACTCTCAGCCGAGTGGCTTCAATGCTTTGAGCTTTCTCCCAGGAAGTCCAGTATTATTGGTACTTTCTGATGTCACCGTGTGCAGAATATTTCTGGCAAAGCACGAGATAAGTGACAGTAAGACCCAGCATCACGCAGGGAGCGGCAGTGAAAAATTCATGAGCTGGCTACGAACCCTACAACGTTTGGGACAGCTGGAGCAGACGGATCTGTTCCATGGTGCACACACAAGGTGAGCAAATTACAGCTCTTGAAGTCAGCAGCATTCATGTTTGCCAGCAAGCACGGCTAATAAACCCTTTTTCTTTTGCTGTATATTAAGGACATCGAAACCTTTCAGATTTCTAAGGAAGGAATTTTAACAAGTGTGTCTTAGATGTTTGTGTTTAGTTTCCTGACAGCAAAGTAGTCATTTAAAATTCTGCATGCTTCAGTCCATTCATCAGAGTACAAAATCCCCCACAAAAATATTAAAACACCACTTCAAGCCAGCTTTCAAAGTCGGGTCACAACAAGACAGAGCAGCAATCGACAGGGAAGTGGCAGGGAGGGAACAAAAGGGCTGAGGAAAAATAAACAAGCATGAGAAGAGAGATGTCTGTATTGTAAAAACCAAAGGGGTAAAAGCTGGCAGGGGTTCCTGAAAGGCAGAGTGAGGAGCCGAGTTTTATTGCTGTAGAGAGAGGATTTATGTTTTGAAGAAGGGTAGATAAGGTGCTGGATGCTGCTGTGGAAAATGGGATCACCCCGAAGCTGGGAAAGGCACGGAGGGGAGCCCTGGCAGAGCGAGGGGTGCCAAGCTGGGGGATCCCAAGGCAGGGAAGAGTCACAGGCTGCTGTCACAGCACCATGGGAACCCCACAGCAGAGGGGAGGCCACGGGCACCCCAGGGCTGGCAGACAATGCCATCTGGGCCTCCCCGGTGCATCCTCCTGGCTGACACGCACAGGAGAGACGGGCAGATGTTCCAGCTGCTGCTTTCTCACCCTGCTGTCCATGGCCTTCCCCACTCACTGAATCACTCCCTGACGATTCCCCTGGCACCTGGTGGCAGAACTCCAGTGCTGCTGGGGACTGGGGGTTCCACACCAGCATCACTCACTGTGCCCCACTCGGGCAGACACAAACCCAAAATCACAGCGCCTGCCTGGGAAGCTTCTGCCTGTATGGATCTGCAGCGGCGAGAAAAGTCCATCCCTCCCTGAACTGCACGTGTCCTTCACAGATGGGGCATTCTGCAGCCGGATCTGAGCCCGGCCAGGCGGGTGCATTGCTATTCAGACGGCGTCTTGCAGAACTGCCAAACGCAGCCCGTGTGAGTGGGTGTGCGGTCTCTGGTCAGAGCCTGTGGAGACGTGAGAGCCTGTGCTCTCGTCCTGGGTGTACCCCCACGGGTGTGGTGTGGATTAACAGCACTTTGGCTTTTGGGTCGGTTTTTTTCAGTCAATTATTAGAAAAAGATTCAAAGTCAGTCACTACTGCTGGACTTTAAGGCACCCCAAATCTCTGTCTGTGTGTTCGTGCCCTGGCTAAAGGCTTAAAATCTCCTCTGGCCCAACATTTCTGGGCATTGTTTCCTGCACTTTATGGTCAGGCTATTTTATAATGATTTCAGTTAAATCAAAGAGCTTTCCCAAAATGCTTCAGTGATATCATTGGAAGGAACTTGTCAGACATACCAAATATAGGGGGTGGGTTGATCTATTTGTACTAATAATCTCCAGAGATAATTTTTCTGTAGTAGGTAATTAATGCGAAGAGAAGCAGAACACACAGTGTTCTCTTCCCGAAAAATGCCACAGTATATATTTTCTTACAATGTGTACTTTTAGCTCTGAAATTTCAAAGGAAGCTCATAAGGTACCACGTAGAATTTACATATGTCTCCTGATACTGGTAATAAAATGACAGCGCATCAAAAAACATTAAGGCAATCTGGTTTTTGCTTTCTGCCTGGCTTTTCTCCCCCCCTTGTTTACCGTCCTGTCGGTTTGCATCGCCTGCTGTGCCCCGCTATGTGCGGTGACACCTCCTTCGGTGCTGCTCCTCCCCATGGACTGCAAACCCTGCTCGGCTCGGGCTTTAATCTCCGGAAAGGCAGGAGCCGAGGGAACGGCGGTGAACAGAGGATGCTCTGACATGCAGGGAGGAAGGGCATGAAAGGAGAGATGCCCCTGAAGCAGGGTCCCTCTGCTTAGAGCGGCAGAGCCGCGACATCCCCAGCGCACAGAGAGGATGAGATCCCCATTTCTGCAGAGGGAGAGGGGAGAGGGGATCTGAGATCTGTGATCTGTGATCTGTGATCTGAGCTCTGTGATCTGTGATCTGAGCTCTGTGCTCTGTGCTCTGTGCTCTGTGTCCTGTGCTCTGTGCGAGCCTGGAGGGGAGCAGCTCGGGGTTTGTGTGCCCAAAGGAATGCGGGAGAGGAGGGAAGAAGGAAAGGATGGAAGCAGGAGAGAGGGAAGAAGGAAAGGATGGAAGCAGGAAAGGATGAAAGGAGGAGAGGAGGGAAGCAAGAGAGGATGGAGGAAGGAGGGGAGGGAAGCAGGAGAGGAGGGAAGAAGGAGAGAATGGAAGCAGGAGGGGAGGGAAGAAGGAGAGGATGGCAGCAGAAGAGAGGGAAGAAGGAAAGGATGGAAGCAGGAGAGGATGGCAGCAGGAGAGAGGGAAGCAGGAGAGGAGGGAGGAAGGAAAGGATGGAAGCAGGAGGGGAGGGAAGAAGGAGAGGAGGGAAGCAGGAGAGGAGGGAGGCAGGAGAGGATGGAAGAAGGAAAGGATGGAAGCAGGAGGGGAGGGAAGCAGGAGAGGATGGCAGCAGGAGAGGATGGAAGCAGAAGAAGATGAAGCCGGGGCGTGCTCGCCGCTGGGGATGTGATGGCAGCCCGGGGCTCTCTGTGCTGGCACTGGGACATCTGCTGCTCGCTGGGGCCCTGCTCAGGCATGTGAGGGGGATTTTCTAGACACACAGATGGGCGTGTGTTGCCACGGGGAAGGTTCCGTAGGAAGGGTCTTGTCTGAGCCCCTCTGCACATCTCAGCTTGTCAGTGCGCTGTCATTCGCTTGGTTTGCAGGGAGCAGCTTGAACACCAAAGGGCAAAATCCAAATTCCTGCCTCTGCTCACTCCCTAGACCAATGTCTCCCAAAATCAGTAATTTTTGTCACTGATTTACATGGGGTTTTGAACCAGGCCTCGATCCTGCTAGCACTACAGTGTTTCCATTTCTCTGAAGCCTGAATTAAATTGGGGACTGTGGAAGAGGCTGAGACCCCTCACGCTGGTCTTCCAGGGGCACAAAATACATGAGTGTCAGTCCCTTTGTCTAAGCCAGGCAGGAAAAATAAATATTAGTCCCAACATGTCCCTCTGAGAAACTCTGCCAAGAAATGACCAGAAATAGGGGAGCCAGTAGACTGCAAAGGTGTCGCAGAGGGCAAAAACAGGACAGAAGCTCTCACGTCCTTTTGAAACAGGATGCAAATATCTCCCTGTCTTAGACAATGATTTGGTCCCTACTACATAAAGGTGCGAGCTCATCTCCTCTGGATTGAGACACGTTACCTTTCAGTAATCTCTCAATGAGCTCTGCATGGGAAACAGCAGTTCTTAGGAAAGTTAAACCAAGGAGCATTGTCTCCGTGCAGACTCTGTGAGGTGAGCTCTGCTCTGCGGGGGAGACACCGGAGACTCATTTTGCAGAAGACATAAAGGGCTCGACCAACTTGTTTTTAAGATCTGTACTTAGTCACTTTTGCAAACAGCTTTTAGGAACACCCGTCACAAGCACACTTAAAAACAATTTACCAGTCTTGTATCTTAACGTGGAGCTGGAGACTGTTTTTCCCAGTTCTCACTTTTCTCTATATAAAGAAGGCATAATGTGCTTTTATCAAGATGCTACTTAATACCCCTTTCCTTTTACTAATGATGTTTGTTTCCTAAAGCTGACTTTGCATCAATTTAACATTAGATTCAAGGCTTTGTATGAAAGATAAATGCAGCTGTGCTCACACTCTGCCTTTGCCTGAGCTCTGAAATCGTGTCACCCTGGCGCTATGACTGATCTAAATTGACAAGAGCAAAGAGGAAAAAACATCTGGGTTTTCTGGCGAGGCAAACTTTTTGGAGATTTTTTTTCCTTCTTCATGTCTTACTAACTAGAAGTTGTTGCCCAGACGTGAGCAGAAGGGCAGAGGGTTCTCTAAGTGGTGTTTCAGGTAATTAATATTGTAATTGAGGAGTTCTCTGCCTTGCCAGCAGTGTTGTTCTCTGCTCCCTGATTTCCCAACAGCTTGTGAGCTGCAGTTCCTCTCCCTGGTAAAGGGCACTGCTTTCAGCTTGGCTGCTCAGCTCTTTTGTTCAGAAGGAACAACAAGGCAAGGAGTCCTCTGGAGAAGGGGAATCTAACCCCAGCTTTTGCAGGTTTTATGGTTGGGTTCCAAGACTTGCCATCAGCTGAGAATAGCCATGTGGAGGGGATGAAACAACTATTCAAGCACCAGGCTGGTGGGTGAAATCTCTTCTGGAGGAATTACATGCCAGCGTGGAGCAGCAGTGGCTGGGTGGCCAGGCAGGGAAGCCACAGCCCCTGCTCATGCTGGGATTTTGCTGGTAGCTGCAGAAATTTCAGCTTCCTTCCTACAGAGCAGTAATTTCACTGCAGGGGGAGGTCGCTCACCAACTCCAAAGGTTGAGACTTGAGTAAGGGTTGGGGGGTTTAAGCATTTGGTAAAGCTTCCTAATAGGCTGGAACCCACTCCTCAAACCCTATAAATACTCCCTCTGTGCTTCTGGGCACAGCTGTAGTTTTCATTTGGATATTTGTCATACGATGTTTAGACAATTGGCACCAAAATTGTGAGCGTTCTCCTGGCTGATGGAAACCCTTGGAAAAAATCCTTGAAACTGCATGGCAAGACGGTAGGAACTAGAGGGTCTTTGAGGTGCCTTCCAACACAAACCATTCTGTGATTCAATGATTATGGAGTGGGGGTCCCCAAGGGTGATGGTTGTGTCAGCTGAGCACAAACTGGACATGTGGCACCGCTGGGCTGTGCAGCCCAGTTTGGGCCAGTCTGGCAGTGAGTATAACTGGGGTTGCTCTCTGCAGAAGAGAAGGCCAGGGAAGGCTCTGTGGGCACATCTGTGAGTTAGGTATCTCTGCTCACTTACGGAGAAGGTACTCTGAGCTGTCGTGATCGTAGTCATTGTCTTCAGGGAAGTGGTTGATCCGGAAACAATGTCCTTTGTAGATTCCTAAATGGAAACAAAGCCAACAGAGCCCATAAGGAACAGAACCAGGCAAACCGGCTTTTTTTTAACCTGTCAAAAACCATCTGTAAAGTCATGAATTTTGGGCTGAAGGGACAGCCAGTACTCCTGGGCTCTTTCCTTCAGCAACTTCTATGGTTCTCTTGAGTTTTTTTAATCTCTAAGTGCTTCCCTTTATCAGCGCTGTGCTTATCTTACAAGCATACTGAGTTTGCAAAGCCTCTTTTTGTTCCCAGAGTGGCTGCCAGGCTGGGTCCCTGCTCCATGGCCGGGGCTCCCAGTGCCAATCTCGCTCCCATCACCCTTCCCATCTCATCCCAGTGAAGTGCAGCCTTCCCTTATCAGAGCTGGTAAAAGCTGTATTGTCTGAGGCCTCTTCAATTACTCTCTAGGCTGCGAAAACAAGTCCATAAATCTCTTTCTGCTGTAATTTAGGGTATGTCCTGTATGTCCCACTCCAGGCTGGCTCAGCTTTTAATGGCATATTTGTTTAGCTAACTGGGAGCCTGTGCAGTAAAGTCAGGGCACAGTGTGCACTCCTGATCCCTGGAGGGACAACACCAGAGCTGGCTGGACAAACCTCTCACTCCACCAGACACCTCAGCACTTTGTCCATGCAGGTAAAGCTGCCCATGAGCATTTTGTGCTCTTTCCTGTCACAGTTATCCATGGTCTGAGCTGCAGTGGGGTCACTGTGGCACAGGGAGCTACATGGGGGCTTCTCCCCTGACAGGAGTGAGCCCTGAGCTGTGATTGTGCCGTGGTGCTTTCATTATTCATTATCCAGTGCTCTCCTGCTCGGGAACACATCACCCAGGCTGAGTTATCCCTGCACAGGAGTCTCGGTGCTTACAGCTCGAGCCGGCAGAAGGATTTAAAACCCATCAGTTAATACTACTTTAACAGAAGCACAGCTGCAGTCTGGAGGATATAAATGTGGATTTATTTCACTACCTATTACCAATGATTACAAAGATCTCAAAAGAATTACTAATCCAGAGGATTTAAATTGCACCCTGTGAGTGTCAACCGCAGGTTTGCTACTACAGCGCATTTAATTCTTCCAGTAAATGATGTATCAGCTCTAATTGCAGCAGCAGCTCAGGCTTTCTCTGCACAGCACTTCAAAGACTGGAAACAAGCTGTAAGTGGTTCCTGTCACATCTGGAAGTGACACACCTGTCCTGGCTGCCAGGTGGGGAGGGAACTTCAGCTGGGCCGGCTGCTGAGCCAGTGTGCCTGTGCATCCTGTGCTGGCCATCATAGGGCTGCTGCTCCTTCTGGCTCAAGGGCAAGGCAATGCAAAACTCAGATTTGAAAGATCCCAGTGCTTATTTCCATGGCGGTTCACACAATGACCCCCAGAAATACAGAGCCTCTGAGACTAGATGGTCGTTTCATTGAGCGTCTCCATTAAGGTGTGCAATTTACAAGAAATACATTTAGAGTGTGATTTTTATCCTCTCTATTTATTAAAGAAAAAAATCTAAATAATTTCACCATCCCAATTTCCCATGGAAATAGGCTTTCCAATGACTGTGTTTGTGGGGGTGGGGCCATCCCTCAGTCTGTACACACTTCTGTCTGTAGGTGTTGTATGCTGTGTCCTTCTCTCAATGGCAGAAGGAGGGTTGGAGGGATGTTAGGATTAAATTCTCCCTGTGAGGGTTGTGCTCAGACAAGCTGTGGCTGCTCCATCCCAGGAGGTGCCCAAGGCCAGGCTGGAGAGGACAACCTGGGAAAGTGGAAGGTGTGAGTAGATCTAGGTGAACTTTAAGATCTCTTTCAACCCAAACCATTCCACGATTCCATGGCTCTCCAATACACGTTAAGGTAATTGATTGAATTTACCCAGAGCTGATATAAAAGCAGAGGTACTGCAGGTCACTGTGGTGCAGACAGGGAGATGCTTGAATTCAGGAGAGAGCTCTGTGCCCCCACCTCAGGCTCCTTCTGCACGTTCACAGAGTGTGGACATGGCAACAGCCCAAACAAACACCTCAGCTCACTTAACAGATGAGAAGTCTGCAAGACTGAAATGTTCTCAAAGCCTCTTGTGTTGCAGCACTGCTGGACTGATGGAGGGGTTTGGGCTCTGTAAAATGGCTCAACATAATTGAACTGCTGAATGAAATGGGCCCCTCAGCAAAACTTTCACAAAGGCCATGAAGCCATTCCTTCCACTGCAGGGCTGGAATGCACCAGCAGGACAGCACTGATGAGATCTTCGTTTCCTGACTCTTACATTTAGAGCCTTTCACATGAAAGAGTATTAGCAAGAGTAGCAGAGGTGAAAAACAGAATAATCACCTCCCTTCAAAAAAAAAAATCTGGATGAGCTTGAGCGCTCCTTTTTATTTTCAGTTTTTAGGAATACTGGGATTGGCCATTATTAATTGGTCATTATTTATCTGGCTAAGTTATGATAGAAATAGCAAATGGCTGTGAAATTTGTACCTGTATCAAAGCCTAGAAATCAAAAATATTCTCCCCAGTATTATTGATGTAGCTAGACCAGAGATGTTGGTTCAGGGTCTTCTCTAATGTCTGTGATGTTTGAGAGCCATTAACAGCAGCAGACTGGATAACTTTTTTCTATAAACTTAACAAGTGCAAAGTAATTCAGCAGCAGTTTTTAAACACTCAGTGAGGCTTGAAGTTGCTATCAAGAACTCTGGTGATCTACAGGGTATTGAGGCCTCTTTCAATCCACAAAGTATCTGAAATAAAGGCTTGCTAGGAAAAGTAACAATACCTCTTTTCTTCATAATGATGGACTTTGGAGCGCAGATTTGGCAAAAATTAAAACTAGCTGGAGGAGTGGTCAGCATTAAAAGTACAACAGTAGAGTATGAGTTGTATTTATACATGAAAAAGAAAAACAAAGCAAAGCTGGAATTTGGTGGAATGCCCATGTTCATGCCCTGGCATGTAAAGCAATGCAAAAAGGATAAAAGTCATGGAATGGCAGAGGTGGCAGAAAAGGAACAGCCTCAATTAAACTCAGTAACTACCATCCTGCAAACATCTGCACAAGGGCTGAGCTCCTTGAAGCTCTTCTCAAAGGCTTCTCAGCAGCTGCCTTGAAGCAGGTCCACACTCACTGAGGCACACGAAGCCATTGCCCACTGCAGGAGGGGATGGGAGAGATTTTCTTCCTTGCTTGAGTTTGGGGATACAGTCCCTTAATCCTTGGGAGAGGAAGATGGAATATTTAACTCCTACTGCTGTAGCCGCTAGAGAGAGAGAAATAAACTGCAATCACTGCCTAACAGATACTAAAATATTGAGAAGCACTTCTGGATACCTCTTGAGAGTGAGATATAATATCCCACTGAGATGCTGTAAGTATGACTCCTTTCTTTGAATGATTACTGATACGTTTTTAATTATGCTTTTAGAAATACAAATATTTGAATGTATTTTTCCCCCTCATAATAACAATGAGTTTGTTCTGAATTTTGAGCCAGGACTTCAGGATCTGCATTAATGATAATGAAGAGGTAAATTTTCTGAAGTGTTGTTGATGGTGTACGAACAAATTTTTTCCACTTGTTGCAGCATACTTAGCTTGGTTCTACTCTGTGTTCAAGGGCTTCTCTGGCAAGGTTAGTACTTCCCAATCTCACTAAGTGTTGTTCAGACAACTATAATTAGAGTGTGATGTACTCAGATAACGTGATAAGGGAGGCAACTGTAGTGCCTAAGTGGAGATTAAGCTTTGTTTTGGGGTTTGAGATCTCAAAATACATAGAGGTTTCAATAGCAAATCAAAGTAGTGATCCCAAATTCTGATGACATACTGTCTTCTCCTTGCTCTTTCTCAAATAATCCTTTAATAATCCTGCCTCTACCACTGCAGATTGTTCACTGGGTTTTTATTTTTTGATGACTGAGAGTGAAGGTTAATGCTTAGGATGCAAATGCTTATTAATTTGGTGGCCATGCATGACATGATCCTGTTACTGTCCAGCCATGTCTTTGAGAACAGCAATTTCCTGTGGTTAGTGTTCATCAATGACAACATTCCCTGTGCCCTGGAAGTGTTTGCACAAATCAGCACTAGAAAACAGAGTCCTCAAATGTCTGACACTATTTGTCAATACAAGGCTGTACTTTTGTTTTCTCCCTGCCTGAAAACTCCATACAACAAGATCTTCCCATAGCATTACTGCTCTGCTGTCGTTTAAAATAGGTTTGCAGCACTCCAGAGCGGAGCAGCTCAGCAGCAGAGGGGCTGGCTGCGGGGCACTTGTGTCAATAGGAATTTTTGTCTCCCTGTGCTGAGCAGGCGCTTAGGGAGGCAATATCCGATAGCAGTGGGAGACACTGAGGAGAGAGGGGCTGAGCTGCTCCTTCTCCATCATCCTCTGCACATTAACTCTCTCAGCTGCCAGCCCTCCTTTATGCAGAAAACACTGGGTTGGGACCTGCTAGAAAAGCCTTTTTGTTTTCTCATGGGACACCAGACATTTGCTGTGTCTTGGATCAAACCCTGCCCTGCCAACATTCCTGCAGCTCTGGAGCAGCTGTGGGTACACGGAGCACACACATGCACTCTATTAATAGTGTGAAGCAGGGGATTCTCCCAGAAGAGTTGCACTGGTGGGCTCAGGGCTGTGAATATCAGCTGCAGAAGTGGTCACTGGGCTTCAGCAGTCACCTGCAGGCAGGTAAACACACCCACGGTCATCCACCCCAAAGCCCCACCGACCAGCTGATTGCTTTCTGGCAAATCTGGGACTTCTGGGTTTGTCTGGAGACATGGAATGAAATTATTTTCAGGATCATTTGACAGCAAGTGCTTGAGGAAACAGGGAATACAAGTTGAAGGAGCTGACTGTATATTAAAAATAAGGCAATTAGTAAAGTACCATGGGAAATTTGGACCGATGGTTCTGCTTGTTGCATCTATTCTGTGATTAAATACTGTGCCTCAGCTCCAGAGCCGACTGTCAGCCTGATTTACTGCAACACATGAATATCTGAATGTTTAAATGACAAGTTTTCTGAATGTATCAGCACAGAGAGGGTTGACTGACAGATAGCATCACAGCTAGCACCACGAGAAAAGCGCGATGAGCAGAGTGGGGCTGTTGTAACAGGAGTTGTCTGAACACAGTGTCCATCCCAGCATGTCGTGCAGGACTGGGCTTCCTTAATGGCATGGCTTTGCACTTCCCTTGGACATCAGAGGAGAGCCTCTATTTATAGTGAGTAAGAGTGTCTCAGTGCTGGACTCTGCCAGGGGAGAAGACAAACAGTTGTGTGTTTTTTTCCTTAGGAGGATTTCTCTGCTGACAGGTTCTGAAGCTCTTTGCCGAGTGATTTGAGCAACAGTGAGCAAAGGAGATCAGACATGCCAAAAAACGTTCATCTCCACAAAAATATCTATCTGTGCACTGTGTTCATTTGTTTGATTTTCCACCAGTGCAGCTCCCCTGTCTCACTGGACTGACACCACAGCACACACAGCCTTTGCTTCCTTCTCATTCCTCTTGTCACAAAATAATCCTGAGAAGAGGAATCGAGGGTTCATCTCCTTTTACTTTCAAAACCTGCTTTGTGGTGCTGCTGGTCAAACAGGGGTTGTTCTAGTCCTGAGCTCTCCCCTTAGACCACAAGGAACAGCATTAGATATTTTCCTGAAGCTTGGAGCTTTCTGTGTTAAACTGTCCCAAGTTTGATTACTTGTCTCCTGCTGGTTGCTGAGAGTTTCACAAACCTGTCCTTAAGTTACGCGAATGAGCAGAGAATCCCATGAGCCTCTGCCTGGAGATGTTTAATGCTGTTGTTATGAAAGAAATCATGAACTATTGATGCAGGTCATGTGCAAAACACACCTCATGTGAATTTGCTACTCCACAAGGCAGCTGTGAGCTGCCTTCATCACCACAGAGAATGGAGCCAGCAGAGGAAGAAGCCTTGGGAGGTTAAATACACATTTATTGGGTGTCTGCCTTTGAAAAAAGTTTGGCTGTTGTGAGAGATGGAAACTTCAAAGCATAGGCTGTTTTTGAGAGAGATTCTGTCTGACACCCTCGGAGTCCTGCCAGTCCTGGAAATTTGTCCCTATGACAGTTAGTATTTTTGTTTCATCCTGAAGATGAATTTGATGAACAGTGCTGCTCATACCTGGGGTTATTGTCATATTTTTGTCAGGGTAAGTCCTGTGTTCAGAAAATGCCCAGGACATAAAAAGAGCAGGAGTTTATTCCCATAACTGTGGGCTACCCTGGTGCCATAAACCAGCAGGATGAGCTGCCGTGTGTGTCATGGTCAGGCCAAAGCTAATTCAGCTCAGCTGAGTCTTTAAAAGGAATTCATCCTTACTCTTAACCATGTTTCTTTACAGGTCTTGAGACTGTGAAAAACAGAATCTTTTATTTCACTTTTAGAAGTCCTTTCCTTCTTTCTCTGTCTTACATTCCCTAACTCACAACTCACTTGTTTCTCATTGCAGGGAGAGGATTTGCCTGCTTTTGGGCTAGATTCTGATTTCACAGTAGTGGACTCAAATCTGTCTCACCCAGTGATATCAGAATCTGGCCTACTCCCTTTTGTTTGCTTCCTGGGCAGAAAGAACATTATTTCAAAACGTTCAAATGTATGAAATTTGCCCCACTTTCTTCCTTAGGAGCTGTCATCTCAAACAAACCCTTTGGGTTCTTCTTTTGATCTATTTTCAATTGTCTGGTGGGCAAAGCAAAACTCCTCCTCAAGTCTCTTATTTTCTTATCTTCTGCTGTGACATGAATTTCCCCTTTCTCCAGTCCTCCCCCTCAGCTGCCTGCAGACCTTCCGCTGCTCAGAGCTTCCCCTCGGTGCCAGGTGAGGAGCAGCCACCCAGGATTTGCTGCCTGCTCCATTTTGCTCCTCTTAAAGGCTTTTGAAGGCACAACACCTTCCTGGTGTGCTCAGCACAGGGAGGGCTCTGAGGAGCTGGAGGAGATGCTGGAGATGCTGCTGCTGCCCACGCGCTGCAGAGGAGCTGGGGCTGGCAGGGATCTCTTGCCTGGCCTTTATTTAGTGCTCCCCATTCCCCTCCAGTCTGGCAGAAGCAGGTTTTCTCCAGGAACAGGTCTTGGTTTAGCTTGTCAGTTGATGTGCTCGCTCCATTCTCTTACCTTCGCGTAGTAAATGCTCCCTCCTGTATTTATCACAGAATTTCTGTGAGAAGAGCCTGTCTTACACGCCACTCTCCAGTGCTCAGAATATTCTGATCTACTTTCCCCAACTTGTCTGCTCTGTGGCAGTGCTTGATCTGATTCCCTTTTTGATGCCTCTCCCTGGTGCTCTGGACAAAGCCGTCTCTGTTGGAGGCAGAGGCTGCTCACAGCCCCTTCTTTCACCACAGCCCCTTCTTTCACCACAGCCCCTTCTTTCACCACAGCCCCACAGAGGGAAGGCTGTGCTGCTCTGCTCCTTGCATTGCTTTTTTTTTATAGAGGTCTCAGACTGCACTGGAGCTCATGCTTGGCGTGGCTGAGGAGCCACCTCCAGCGGTCTGAGTGCCAATTCCAGAGCTGCAAATAGCGACTGGAGAGGTTCCTGCCTGGGCAGCTCGACCTTCATGTCACAACCAACCCTTTTCAAGCACTGCCGTGGCCTTAGCTGAGCTCCTCCAGATGCCAGGGGACGCTCACTATTTCCTAAAGAAGTTGGCACCATAGCAGAAGGTGTACCTTGCTTAGGGGGTAAAAAAATCCACTGGATTTTTTTCATGTTCATTTTTTGTTCATGGCACGACAGAATGGTTTGGGCTGGAAGGGATCTTAAAGCTCATCTTGTCCCCACCCCTGCCATGGGCAGGGACACCTTCCACTAAACCAGGCTGCTCCAAACCCCATCCAACCTGGCTTGGACATTTCCAGGGATGGGACACCCCTGCTCTTGGGGATGACTTCTAATTCTGGCAGGAAAAATTTCACTTTCTGAGCAAAACACAAGCCAGGATGCACCAAGCACTGTTTTACACAGCCTGGTAAAGCATCTCCAGATTCTGGATCACCTACACCAGAAGATATCCCAGGAAACGCCTACAGAGGCTCAGTCACTTATAATTCATGTGGAAAACACAGCCTCAGCAGCTGACCTCCTGTTTTCAGCTGGGCAAATACCATCAGAGATGTTGTGCATTTGTATTTCTGTGTAAGAAATGAACAGATTCAGAAAAGAAGCTTTGCCAAAGATGCCTTTCAAATTCTATGACAGCCTTTTGTTCCGTTATAAGATTTTGAGACCTTGAGTGATGCTAGAAAACTCGTGGCAGCAAAACTCATTTCCCAAAGATTCTCCTCACCTGCACATCTGGGAGCTAATAAAACACATCACAGTGTCTGGCTGCTGTCCTTTGAATTCTCTTCAGTCATTACAAAACTGCTGCCAAAAGTACTAAGTGTCCTTGTGCTACCACAGTGAATACCAATGGTACCAGGGAAATGCAGGGCAGCAGCAGAGGAGGGGACAGTTGTGTTTCCTGTTGGTTTAGGCTACTCATTTTCCATTTTTTACAAATGTTTGCCTCATAATCCAGCATTTTGGCCATGGAATTCATGGCTGAGGTTATTCAGCAGTGCTCCTATCCCTTCCCAGCTGCCTTTCCTTGGCCAAGCAGCAGATAATGGAGCGTGCTGTGTAATTCCACAAGCCCTGCTGTTGAGTCTTCCTACCACAGTTTGCAATTTTCTCCTTATCAGCCACATCCTCTCGTGTTGCCACTTGGATTGCTAAACAGGGCAAATTTCAGGGGGTTCTGTTTTAGTCTCTTTTGTTGTTCCTTTTTATGGAGCTTATTGAGGGGATGACTCTGTGTTTTCTAGAGAGAAAACTGACAAACTTCCAGCCCTGATGCTCAGTTTGCATTTTGTAAATCAACTGCACAGGGAACTAGGGGCAATCCCTCAGCCTGGGTATGCTGTGGTTGTTTTGGGGCAACGCTGGTGATGCTTTTTGAGGAATATTTTCAAGTCAGAGAGAAATCAGCCCTGCCACGGTGAGCATTCTCATGCCTGGCTCACCCTCAAGAAACTGTCAACATTTCTAGTTTGTCGTGGGGTTGTTAACTCACTTCTCTGTGTCTGCTTTTCTCTCCACCACCACGGCCCACACTCGCTGTGTTCTGCCTTCACACCTCGTCTCGTCCTGCATCTCCTGCCTCAGTCCTTTATCCCGGCAGCCCAGAAGTTTGTCTCACCACTCACTTCCATATTTTGCTCTGCTGCCACTTTGCTGAGGCTGTTTCTGGGTGGCTGATATAATCCTCCTTGTCCTTTCAAAGTGAATTTGGATAGAAACCTCCATTAGAACTCTGTAGTTGGCTTTTCTACCTTAGCTAAAATTAGTCTAGCACTTGAGGAGCTGCTATTGGCTTCTTAGGTGAGAGCCTTCATCCATCAGAGCTCTGAACTGAGAGCCATCCTCTGATGAGTTTCCAGCTCTTACTTACATTCTGGCTCCAAATACCTTAATTTAAAGAGGTACTTTAGTAACTGGCAGTGCTTTTGGCACAATATGTCAGAGACTGACTTGTTTTTCACAACTGTGAATGGCCCCAGAGTGACCATCACAGCTCCAACACCTCAGTGCGGGAAATGAACAGTGCTGGCCTGAACCTAACCAGGATTTGGACCAAAATCTGTTCTTTTCCCAGTATTCTTGACCCTGACATAGATTCAGTGGCACAAAGACTGCTTATCCAGGGAGGCTGCTGCCAGTTCAGCAGTCCTGTGAGAGGGGTGAAGTGCCAAGCTGTGCTGGGTGCAGTTCTGAGCACAGAACCTCATTTTGCCTGGTGAAGTTCATATGCTGTAAAATGACAAATCATATTTATTTGCACAATGTCAAACTATGCCTTTCCCCCGTGTCTGCGCAATTGGGATCAAGTTTCCCCCAAGGGGTACTTTGGTTTTTATCCATATGGTTTCCCTTCCTTGGGTAAGTCATCAGTTCTCTCTCATTAACATGGTGATCAACCAGGGCTCAGTGGCTTCACCTTTTAGGATCACAGCACATCTACAGATCCTGTCCCATGGCTTGGCATTTCCTGGGGGTGGAATTCAGGGGAATGGACATTGATGTCTCTTCAAAGTCTCTACTGAGTTTGGAATTGGAGTCACTGTCATGGCCACCTCTGGGGTGCTTCCTGAAACACACCCATCCCCTGTATTTTCTGCCACTTCAACTTTCGCACATACACAACCTCCAGCTGTTGCCTTCCTATTCTTAATTTCTACTTTTAGACCCTCTTAAGCTGCCATTTTTTTCCCCATTTTCTGAAACATTTTCATTTCACACCAGGCAAGGTTTGCAGCTGGCATATAGCAGACTAAAATTTAAGAAACTCTCCAGAATGAGGACCTGGGAAATCCTTGGGTAACACACACAGGTGCATCTGGTATCTTCTTTTTTGATGAAAAAACCTTCCAGATCTAGTCAGTAGAAAAAAATATTCATATTATTAATGGTTCATACTATTAATATTTTATTAATAAGGTGATGGTTCATATTATTGATGCAATCAATACTAGAGAATTGATTAAGTGATGGCTCTGATTATTGATGGTGAGGTCTCTTGGTGTAGCAGAAGCTTGCAAGGCACTGAATAATTACCCCTCTGCAATAAATGAGTTATTGTCTGCCCCAATAGCAGGGAATGTCTCTAACCTGACATCTAGAGCTGAACTTTCTTTACAAACTTTCTTTTGGCTCATTCATACATTGCCAAGTTGGGTTTTTTTAAATGAAAAAAGCATGAGGTTTACACTGGAAAGTAGGGATACAGGACCTTGCTAGTGAATTGATTAGGAATTTCCAGGATATTTGGACTCCTGGAATCTTGTAGTGATTCCACATCTCTTCAATCCATGGAGATTCATCATAAGATGATGGCATTTGAAAAAATAGTTGGATATTGAAGAAGTAATAGGGAAGTAACAGTGCATAAATCATCCTAGTTGAAAGGCATGCTTGTAATGTGTCTGTCTTTGGAATGCAGTGACCTTGAGCTGGGTCTCCACTCGTTTTGGAGCACACAAATGATCTTCCTGGTGTCTCTGCCAGCTTGTTGGGTTCTACAGAGCAGCGAAGCCTCTGGAGATTGATCATGCACAACCAGTGATGCGGGACAGAAACAAGGCAGATGACAACGGGGAATTGAAAGGTTGGGAGAAAGGGATGGGACTGCCCAGCCCTGCTGATGGCTGCATTTGGGAAATGCAAAGCAGAGGTGTCAGCAATCATCTGCATGATGTATCAGTGTGAAAGACACTCTACCAGAGAGATCAGTGCCGTGTGTGCTGTCAAGCTGGGTACCCAGGGCTGGTGTCTAACCTTGAGAACAAATAGCAGAGCTGCTGGAGAGACTGAGCAGCTTCCAGTGGGAAAAAATGAAAGGAACAAAAATATCTCACCATTGTTAAATCCTGGAAGGGAATATAAAGGCAGCAGGTAGGGGTTTAACTTCAATTAGAGTTACTACTGCCTTGGTTATTCCTGATTCTCAGCAGGGCAACCTGAAAGGTGCTGCAGCTTCATGGAGGAAGGCTGAGAGCAATGTAAAAAAAGAGCTAAGGAGCACTTTGGGGCACAATGTCCTGTCTGAATCCCAGTCCTGCCTGAATCCCATCCCTGTCCTGCCTGAATCTCATCCCAGCCCTGTCTGAATCCCAGCCCTGTCTGAATCCCAGTGTTTCTGAATCCCAGTGTTTCTGAATCCCGGTGTTTCTGACTCCCAGCCCTGCCTGCATCCCATGTCTGCCTCCACCCCAGCCCTGCCTGAGGAGCTGGCGCTCCTTCCTGCCAGAAGGCAAAGGCATGCACAGCCACTGCTTGAAGAAAATTAAAAGCTTTAAACTGTCTAATTCCCAGGACTGATTTAAATTGTTACAGCTAACAAATGACCTAATACATAAAAATGGAGATGGCCACCAAATAGATCTGTTGAAATGAACACAGGCAGAAGAGATTCCATTTGGCTCCTGCACCTGAAACTTGCTATTTCCTAATGCAAACTAAGCAGTGACAAATAAAAATGAGGCTGCAAAACCAGCATGACCTCTTTAAGCTTTAATTATTCATGAGAACTGTTTTCTTCTCTGCTGAGATTCAGAGCAACACATTTAAGTGGGTTCTTCTCAGGTTTATGGGAGACGTACGTTCCTTGTTACACCAGCTAATAAATGCAACTAAACACAATGACCCAACAATATTTGTAGAAACAGCATTTGGGAAAATGTGTTTAATGAATCAGAAGAGCCTTAATCTAGTCAGTCTTGAAAAGCAAAACATATCATGCAAAATTACAATGCACCAAAGCACAGCCTCATAAATATTTTATTGTCAAGATTTCTGAGTTTACTTTCAGTATTTCAGGATTGTGTTTTACTATGAAATGTCTCTACCTGCGCTGGGGAAGGAGAGTGGTGATGGGAGCTTTGAGCAATCCAATTTAGAATCCCAGAATTTGCTTTTAAATAATGTATCTGAGAGTCCCAGCCCTTACCATCATCAGGCACATCTGCCACTGTAACCAGAAATGCTCATTGCCTTCTGCTGACCTGGGATGCCATGGAAGCAGCTGGGGATGCTCACAGCTGGGAGGAGAAAACCAAAACATTTTCCTTTTGCTGGGAAGACTGGACAAGGGGCAGGTCCCCGTGCCTGGCTTTGGTGGCTGTTGTGCCACTGACTCCTTCCCCCTCAGCCCTTCATGTTCCTCCCTGCCCTTGGATAACAATATCCCCCTGATATTCATACATTTATCATTTCAGAGGTTCCCATCACTCCTGCCTCTTTTCCTGCAAGGTTTAAATGATTCCATATTTTTTTGTGTGTTATGTTTACTCTCCCTGAGCTCTGAAAGCAGGGGAGGACCAGTCTGTCACCCCTTTGGTGACACCAGGTCCACATCAGGAGTCAGGCAGCAGCCTGGGAAAGCTGCCATGCCCAGGGGGAGATTCACAGCTCCTCTCCCCTTCAGACACCTCATCTGCTGCGATGCAGAGCTGACAGCTCCTCATTTCCAGCTACTGCAACCTCCTCTTCCTCCTCAGGAGCCTGGGTGGGCAGTGTGGGGCTCCAGGGCAGTGTCCCTGCCCCAGCCCTGGCAGACGGGCAGAGGCAGCCAAGGGGCAGCTTTCCAAAACCCGCTCAACAGGGCCGTGCTCTGGTACTTACTCAATCTTTACAACTCAGTGATATGCTGCCAATATATTTCTGCCAAGGAGACAAAAATACGTCTCTTCTTCCTACTCCCCCAGCCTATGAAAAATCTCAGTTGTGTGTGCGAAGAGACGCTCTGTGTGTGTGTGTGTACATTTAGAGGGGGGAAAAATAGAGTTTCTGTTAACTTATTTTCCAGTTGAAAGTCTGCCTTGTAGCCAGGGAAGTACTGTTTTCATTGGTTATAACTTTGGGCAAAAAAGCCTTACTTTGTGCTGAGCAGAAATGGCAGCGAGGGCAATGGGAACTGGGAGCAAATCCTTTGACTTCTCCGTGGCTCCTGCTCTCTGCTCGAGGATGGATGCCTGATGGCTTATAAATAATTTGGGGATTTATGGGTCAAACAGCCCTGTACGAGCAAAGCTGTAAACAAGAGAGGCGTGATCCTTGCAGGGTGCTGGGGTTCAACTCCCCAAGAGACACTCCAGGTATCTCACATCTTAATTAAGACTCTTCCACCCAGCCATGATTTGGAATTCTAGCTTTGTTTTCTGCATGATTGGGGTCCTTTAAAACCACCTGGTACAAAAAGGAGGGACTGGGGGCTTTTTCCAAGCTTCCCAGCAACTTAGCTCCAAAAAGGTGCATCCCTTTTCCCTCCTTCCCCTCCCTTTCCCCCCAGACCTTGCATGACTTCAAGGCATCAAATGTTAATGAAAGTTTTCCAGGCTTCAAGGGCTGTGAAATGGAAGTTAAAAATCCTGCACTATAGGATGGCTCTAAAAATACTCAGTCATGTCGAAACCTCACCCGGCTCCAGCAGCTCTCCTGAACCCAGCAGGATGCAGCAGGGCTTTCTCTCCCAAATAAGCTCTGGACAAAGTTTGCCCAGTGACTGTGGATTACTTCTGCTCTACAGCCTGGAATCACCAGGTTATGGCCAGCAAATACCTGCTGGAGAGTGAGGATGTGCTGCATCACTGAGCTCTGGTGGTGCTGGGAGGGATGGGCTGTGCATCCTGCACTGCTAGCTCCAGCCACAGCACAGGGATGAGGATGAGTACAGCCCAAACATCAGCCCTGTGGGCTGTAAAGGGAAGCTCTGATGTCAGCCTCGGCACCACGAGAGGCCAGCTCCTGAGCTCTGCTCTTCAGTGTCATTTGTGGTCCAGGGTGCTGGGGTTTGTGGGCTGAGCTTTGACTTTTTAAGCTCAGCATCACCTGAACTCCTCTGCAGACCTGTTCCTGCAGGTTCTGGAGCAGGAGAGCTGTGCCCTCATGAGACATCGGTGCTTTTCTGCAGTGGGTCCCCACAGTCCTGCCTGACATGTCCTGCTAACCTGCAAGTGCTGGATACACCAGGGGCTCCTTCACGGGCTTCCAGCAGGGATAGTGCCATCCTCTTGTACTTTAATGTGCTTTTTCTGAAATGTAGTTTTTTTTTTTCCTAACAGTGTACTCATGAGTGGGAACCTTGGAGCTGTTTTTCCCACACCACAACCTCCTTTTTCTTCTCAGAGGAGCACAAAGTCCTTTCTCCCCATGAAGCAGACGAGGAGCCTGAGCACCATGACTGGATGGTGACCTGATCCCACCACTGTGTCTGAGCTGTTCCCACCTCAGGAGGAGCCAGGGAGGCTGTGACAGCTGCACCTCTGAGTCACACAGCCTGCAGAGCCCCTGTTCCCAGGGGACAGCACTTTCCTTTGGCCTCCAGTGACTCCAAACCTCAGACCTCAGCAAGATGTCTGCACCCCAAACTCTGGCTGTTCCCTGGTGACCCAGGAAGGGACAAGGGACACTCAGAGTGTCCCCAGCCCACAGTGCCAGACCCAAGCTGGGGCATGTGCTCCAGGTGTGTGCAGAAAGTTTCGTGTCCCCAGGCCTGGCCAGGCTCCAGCCCTGTGTGAACACATTGCACAGGCTCCAATCGCTATTTTTGAACCAGCCACTAGAAATAATTCATGTATGTGCAAGTTAAAATTCTGCTTAAAAATTACCCTCTGCCTCAGAAACTTAAAACCTGAGACATAGACAGAAGCAGATGCTGAATTTAATTTTACAAGGTTCTTTCCAGCTGTTGTGGTAAGCTTAGACTTTCATCCTGCATTTCTTCACTTTAAGGATCTTTTTTCATTCAAATATCTCCAATTCTAGGGCTGGCAGGAGCAGGGGCTGGTGCAAGCATTGTGAAGAATCTGCCCCTTTTCCTGGACTAGATAAATTCTTGCACCAATCACTGAGATCCATGGTATTTCTTAAAGTAAAAGTTCAAGTAATAAACATTCAACGTTGAAGGACTTAAAAATAATTTTTTGCATATGTCATTAATTTATTTGATGTTATGAACCAGGGTTTTGGAAAGCTCAAGGTGCAGGTTTGTGTGTGTTAACTGTGAGCAACAGTGCAAAAGGAAAATGCTTTTTCATCCATATGAGCTTCTGTAAAGTGTGTTCTATTCTTAGGAGAGTAAACATAACACACAAAAAATATGTAATCATTTAAACCTTGCAGGAAAAGAGGCAGGAGTGATGGGAACCTCTGAAATGATAAATGTATGAATTTATTCCACTGCCACAGTGGGGTTTTAAATTAGTTTTATTTTTCTTTTATTTCTGCTTGTTGACAAGCAGGGCTGCACTGCTCTGCAGATCTAATGTTTATAGATAAGGAAATATTGAAGGTCAAAAATTCTATTCTTAGTTATTCTTGTATAAGGTAATCTCCTTGTGCTGGTGACAATGCAGAGTGATCTCATGTCGCCATGGGTACCTGAATCATGCCTGTCTAACAGCAACATTCTCCATTCCCATCCCCTCCCCTGAAGTTCTTACGTACAAAACCCAAAGATATCTCCAGGAAAAGCTTCATGTGTGATGCAAATGATGGACTGGAGCAAACACTTTCCTTTGAGACAGTGCACTGTGCCAGCACCTCCCTCATGCACAGTTGGGGTGATGAATTACTTTGCATTTGTCTGTGACCAAGAAGAATTTTGCCAGGAACGCAGGCTGAATCCAACATGCTACAAGTGTTCATTTAATGCCTGCAAATAAACACCAACACTGATAAATTCAGAAGGGTAACTTTGTCCCTCAGATGGGTGACTTTGTCCCCGTGGCAGCCTCAGCCAGGGGGATGCACAGAAAACTGAACTGAAATCCAGATTATGGAGGGGAGAAGTGAGACCAGCACCTGCTCCCAGGCAGATCATGGCAGGGACGAGGCAGGGAAGCACAGAAATGTGGTGAAAAGAAGGTGGAAAAAACCACCAGAGAAACATTAATTATGTCTTCCCATGTCTCTGTAGTTCAGCTCAGTGCTCTAATACCCACAGGATGCAGGTTTCCTTGACAGCTTTGTAACATCTAAAGGGAAGAAAAGAAACCAAAGTGGAAGCAAAGGGGGCTTTGGTGGTGAAAGGGCTGCAGCTCTTTGAATGTCAGCTCTTCCCCCTGCTGCAGCAGGGAAGTTTTGGTCTCTGCTTTGAGCCGATGTAGATGGATCAGGCACATGAAAGACCAGCAGCAACAGTTCCTAGAGGCTGACAGCAGGGTTGTGGATCAGGACTTCTGCCTTTCTCTATAGCAATGGAAGGGACTGAAGTCTAAATCTGGGTCTTTGTGCTCACAGTCTTCATATAAACTTATTTTAAAAGGAAAAAAGAAACGCACAACAAGAAGAAAATGAACGCTCTCTGGGAAGGGGGATTGAGCAGAGTGAGCAGCACATTCTTCTTAACATCAGAATTCCTTTTTTACAAAAAGGAATTCTACAAAACCATTTCTGACCTCAGCAGTGTGCAGCAGGCAGGAAAACCAGGTTGGACTTGCAGTTTATGGTGGCAGGATAGAGGAAATCAGATAAACCATCTTGTATCTACCATCTTGCTGTGAATTAGGGCTGTCCTTGCGTTTCACTTTTGTCCAATCAATTTTCAGAATAAAAGCCTTTCTTCAACACGGCCAAGGGGTTTAATTCAACCCTGTAATAAATGGCCAGCTAACAATGGGCCAAACTCAGCTTGGATGATGCTCTAGTTAATTAAGAAGAGTAACATCGGGGCTAAATTTGGCAAGGAGTGTGAAACGACTGCCTTCAGAGGCAGGGAAGAAAAATCCTTGCTTAGCTCACTGCATCCAGCTCTTCAAATGCAAATTAACCTGTCAACATCTGCATGCAGCCACCCAGGACAGCTGCAAAAAGGAGCTCCCCGCACCCAAAAGAAGGGCTGGAAGTGTTTAGTTCCAAACAGCTATTTTCTAAAATAATTTCTAGTAAATAAGAATACATTTAAAGTGGTAAACTGAGCATCTGCTGCATGAAATGAATGGAGGACAGCATGTGAAAAGAAACATATGTCAAGTATGCACTTCAGATGCATTGACTACTTGCCTCTAAAACAGAGAGGATTTAAACTTATTTGCAGCAAACACCAAAAAAAAAAAAAAAAAAAAGAAAAAAAAAGGAAAAAAAAAAAAAAAAGCACAAGTTCAGCCTTCCCCGTGGTGGAAGGGAGCAGTTTGTTGGATTTCAGCTTCTTTTCCTCAGGCACCTGTCAGGAATGCCAAGCCCAGGCAGCTTTTGTTTGGAGCATTTACCAGCATATTTAAAAACCCAGAAACCAAGTCACTGCTGCAGTCAAACCCTACCAGATTTGCTTCACTGGAGGGAAGACAGAAAAGACCCAATGTCTTTTGCAAAGTGCCTTGTGTGCAGTGTAGGAGATGGTTTCATCCTGCCTGGGACCCGTTCTTGTTTGGGAAGGGCACTGCTGGTGACTCAATCTCTGCCTTCAATACCCTGCAACTCAGGGAAATTGCATTTCAGTATTTCCTTCAGCCCATTATCCTCAGACAAAATCTCTGCTGACTTAACTGCAGCTCTTACTTGTGAAACAAGTGCAGGGCAAGGCTCCTTCAGAGGAGGAGAGGTTGGATTCCAGCTCTGAAGGGTGAAACTCAGAGCGTGTGGGAATATTTTTCAGTAAAAGAGGGCACACGATAAATTCTGATGTCCCCTTTTTTTTTGTTCCAAAGCTGGGAGAGGTGTGCTGCCTTTCTGTCTGTCTGTCTGTCTGTCTGTCTGCTGAGGTGCTGCTAAGGGTTTGATCTCACGGTGCAGCCATCTCCTGGGTCCCCTTGAGAGGGAGGGGAAACAAGCCATGAGCAACTTGTGCAGAAACTGCTTTGCTATGATAATGTGGTGTAATTAAGCAGGACTCAAAAATCCCAGAGTTATAAAAACCCATGGCTTGTACCAACACTTTTACTCATCTGTGGGTTTTCAGGCTGAATCAGGGCTGAGCAAAGAGATCATGAGAAAAAATCTTTGACTTAGTTAATGGTTTTGGTCTTGTTCACCTTGGTACGCTGTAGAATCTTAACAACACAATTAAGAAAAAAAACCAAAAAAAACTAGAAAAGACTCTGGAAAATCCAGAAACCTACAGATTCTCAAGGAGAACCTCAAAATGGAGATATCTCTTCTTGTCCCTTCTTTGTTTGGGTTTGTTTCAGTATTTTTTCCCCCTGGGATGCTGGGAATTACATTTCCAGGAGCGAGGAGCTGGCACTGAACTGCCAGGGCCAGGAGTGGGGCTGGGGCTGCATCCCCTTGGCTTGCAGGGCAGCACAGAGTTGCTATTGAGCGTGTGTACACATGGCAACAGCACTGGTGCTCCAAGAATTCCATTTCCATTGTGCCCTTGGGACTTGCCTTGACATCTTCATTGTTCCACGGAGAAATAAAAAAGTAAAAATCCACGGGTAGTGTAAATGCAGTGCAAAACACAGAACACCCCAGGACAGGGTTATCTAATGGTTAATTTACAAAGGAACATATCATTAAAAACGTATGAAGGTGGCTACATATTGATGCTGTATAAATATTTAAAGGGATGCCTCTCATAAGGGCAGAGTTCCAAGCTACACCTAAAATAACGTGTGTGAAAGAAAATTAAAAGAATATTTCACCATTTGGACTTGTTTAATCTGCCTTGGAAAGACTTTTTATGGCCAGCTACTGAACATTAGTATGGGAAAGGATATCAGACAGAACTCATTTTTGGTGCAATTCTACCAAAGTCAGCAGAGTTAAACTGAAGATGATTTTTCTGGCCTTTTAAATAGAGAGTAATTTTCTCCATGGGTAGTTATTAAATGCTATTGAGAGAGACTGTGGCTGCTGTTGGAAGGGCTTTCTGGAGAGGTCACTCTGTCCCATGTGAACAGCACCAGTGAGAAACCAGGAGCTTTGTAGATTTTACAACTTGAAGAGCTCCTGGAGGCTCTAACCCCACCATACGTCACTGCCTGACCCAAAGCTAAGAGCACACATCTATTCTGAGTTGAGATATCCTGGCCTGACATCCACTCCTACATCACAAGAATTCTGCCTGTAGAAATTGCTTAAAATATTGGAGGGGGCATTGCAAAAGTTATCTGTGTGGACATTTGGTCCATCTCTGTCAGAGAGCACATATTCCTTAAATACACTTTCTGAGTCTCAGCTGCTCAATCTTGACATTTTGGGGCTGTTGGGGTTTGCTGAGGTGGCCATTCCCTATCCTTGTTATTTGGGATGCAGATTCCTGCAGCTTTCTCTGCACCTGGACCGATTTGAAGGGTGTGAAAATGCCCAAAAAGTGTCTCCTGCATGGACACAAGGCTGAATAAGTCCTAGATTAAAAGGTTCCTGTTTTGGGGGGGATGTCAGGATCTCTCAAGAGGCACCTCAAGGATCTGGGATTTCCTGTGGATGGCTCTGCCCCTCACATGGAGTGCTGAGCCAGGAACCCAAAATGTGGGACTGGGCAGGAGCCAAATGGATTTTCTTCTGCCTGCACAGCCAAGGACTCTGCCCTCTCTTGCAGAAATTAAGCTCAATCCTCAGGCAAAGCAGCAGCAAAATTTGGATCATAAATCAAGAAAAATCTTGGTTTTAATGGGGGGCAGAACCCAGAGAATTATTTAGCCATTTTACAAAAAGCCTAACATCCTCTTGGGATGAAATGGGAACACATGAGACCTCATAATTTATATATGTATTAACTTCCCACTGGTGAAATTAAAATGCAAAATAGTGTCTCTAAACAAAACTGTGAAGCTCTGTCCCTTGAGGAAGTTAAAAATGAAATGGGCAAAGCATCTCCCACAGGATCTATTCTTACCCTGGTAGGACTTTGGGCTGGATCGTAGGTATTTTCTTTCTCACAGTCACAATGCTGAGCTCCAAGAAAGGATTTGTCTGTGCAATACAGTGAAGCTCAGCAATAATTACCCATTGTGCTCTGTGATGAGCCATCCCTTTGGTTCTTCAGTAACCCGTGCACCTGGACTTTAACTAAAACCAAATAATATGCACAGAAAACATTTTTATGTAAGAGGAGGTGAACATCACTAAAAATCAGAGAGCCTTTGTATGGCATGCCAAACTGCTGAAGCGAAAAAATGTCTTCAGTGAAAGGGCTCAGATGTGAGCATGTTTCAGTGCACAGCTCCAGGAAAAACTCTGATAATAAATGTGAGCTTGTTATCGTTGCTTTTCAGTGGGAAGTAAAGCCGGAAGCAGGGTCGTGCTGGCTAATTGAAGCTTACATTTTCATTCAAGCACTGCATTTTAATTATAAACTGGTGACACAAGTGTCACTTAGTTCCTACCCCGTTTTAAGCGTGCACATGTATAAAAAATATTTTCGGTTATTAATTTATTCTTGTGATCATATTCATTATCCTGCATTATGTCTACCAGGCACATGTCTAATGACATGTTTGATACATGCTAATTCTTACGGCTCTTTTAATACAGAGCTTACACAGATATTTTAGGCTGAGCATGGTGCCAGTTGGCCACCAAAACAGGTGCACATTAGTGCTATAAAATCAGCATTAGAAGCTGTGTACCCATATTCTGGCCAGCTGCAAGCACTTGCCCAGCCCTCCCGGGGGCACAGCAGTCATACCAGAAATGGGATAACCTGTGGGAGAAGCTGCATCCAGTGCTGCTGCCTGGAAATGCTGATGGTGAGGTCCCGCTACCCAGATCTAGACCTGGACCAGGATCCAGCTCTGGCGTGTGAGCTGAGCTCTTTGTGTGGCCAAAGCCCTGGGTTAATGCTTAAAATTCAGGTGGAAAATTTCTGGCCTGTTTTTCTTTCCCTATGGGGGTTTTGTGTTGTGCCCAAAGAATGTCTCCAGCTAGAATGCTGCCATTTATACACAGACATTAAAATAAAATGAGCAAAAAGGTCACTGAGAAATGGCTACCAAGAGACACCGAGTAAGTCATTAAAAAATCAGACCAGGAGCACAAGAGAAAACAATGGAAATATCCCTAGAAAGCAAATTATGAAGGTAAACCTCTTTCAAAGGCATGGGGTGGAACAGGATAGCTGTGTTCTTCCCCTCTTAATTTGCTACCAAACTATAAAGAGGATTCTGTTTTAATAAGCGCAACCGTAGCGGGACACTGCAAATGAATTGTTGGAACTGCTATAATTAGATGTGGTGCTGTGAACATCATTCCTAAATGCTACATGGTTTATTTCGGGTCTTGCATCTTTAAGGATCCCAAAGCACCTCGGAACCGTCTGCGTTTGTCAGCGCTAAAGGCAAGGACAAGAGCACAGCAAAACGTGCAGAGCAAAGGAGAAATGCCTTCCATCCTCTGGAGCAAACCACAGGATGTTCAATCTCACAGCGAGCAGATTTTGGCATAGTCTTGGATAAATATCTTTTGAAACACCCAAGCAACTTTAAAAAATGAAATCTGTTTGGTTCTCAGTGCAAGGTAAGCTTGGATAGAGGTCGGAAGCCTCACCCTCTGGAAGGTCTGCTCACTGTCTTGGAGCATCTTTTGTTGACAGAGAAAAATGTGTTTTCTCAGTGGGCAGAGCTGGGGGGATGTGGAGCAGCTCTGATCCAAACACAAGGTGGGAACATCCAAGCAGCTCCAAGCATGAGCCAGGAAACTCAGCCCCTTGCTACGTTCATTGGCTTGGGTTCAGTGTATGCAGAGGGGCTTTGGACTGGAGCTTCTGTGTCCTACTGCTCCATCTGGAAGGGGTCAGTCTGTCTGCAAAGAGCACTCTGGTGACCCCCAAATCGCTGTCCTGGCAAATAATTGACCCCCTGCTGGCTGGCAGAAGGATGAGGGTGAGGACCCAACTGGTTTGGGTTAGCAACACGGTTTTAAGAAAACGTTTACAAACTGTTACTGAGCTCTCAGATTTATTAATGGGTGTTTAATCATGTTCAGGAGAGCTCTGCTTGATACTGATGTTTTCCAACAGTTCCCCTAATAAAACCCAGTTGAAATGGTCCTGAGCTCCAGCTGTCCAGGATAAACTGCCTTCAGTCAGGTGTACGTCAGGTGGCAGAGTGGGGATGGGAGATGTTAAATCTGGGAGGAAGCAGAGTCTGGGGGTCTCCCTCTGCAATGGAAATCAAACTCCTGAAGTTTTGGTAGCTCACATTTGCCTGCAAATCACCTTCTTACACTCAGCAGAGCCACATCTGGAATTTAACAATCCATTTTGGGCTACTGGCTTCACTGGCTCCAGTAACAGGACTCTGTTCAGGGAATTTGAGGGATTCAACCCTGTTCAAAATCCCAGTGGATGAAAATGTGATGTGACACAATGCAACTTGCTGTTTCATCATCTGGCTAAAACCAATCTAACACACAAAGAAACCAAGTCTAGCGAATTTTGCATTAAAATATATGCATTATATAAAAGAGCATTGCCGTGGTTTACTCAAATTTAGAATATCCACCGGACAAAGATGATTAAAGCCCACTACCGCCATTAGTGAGTCATGCACGGAGGAGTATCACAAACTTTCATATCTGGATACCTTTGAAAGCTCAGCCTAAATAGTCACAAGGTCTTCCAGCATTGAGAGTTTGTTATTTCATTTGCTTGCAG
The DNA here is from genome assembly GCA_013186435.1 of Turdus rufiventris. Classification (NCBI taxonomy): domain Eukaryota; kingdom Metazoa; phylum Chordata; class Aves; order Passeriformes; family Turdidae; genus Turdus; species Turdus rufiventris. Next base: position 241,672 of record PYHW01009944.1, read on the forward strand.
GCAGTTGAATGCTGGGGGCTGAACTCTAAAAAACCCCAACAACACGACAATTCTTCCAAGAAAATCATGCAGTGCCCTGCTATCAGCTATCACTGATAGCCAGCAAACTGGGAGATAGGTGTGCACGGCTCTGATAGGTATTTGCAATATGTTATAGTTTAGATTTGATTACATTTAGGCAATGTTCCTCTGGCAAGATCCTATTTCAAGTCATAATTGCGACATGCCACGGCTCCTTTTTAATGCCTTCCAGCACCAAGAGATAAACTGTGCCTCTGGGATGCAAGGAAGACAATAACAACCCCAGTGATATTGAATGCTATATATTTGGACAGGAGAAAATATCCAGTCATCCATATTCCACACAAAACTGCATCATTTAAAAAGAATAAACAGGAGACAACTGAGCTGAAACCCCGGTAGAGAATTGGCAGTGACTTAAAAATGGTTATTAACTTAATCTGAAATAAAAAATAAAAAATCCCTGGCAACTAAACAAGGGTGCTAATTCCTGCCTGAGCTGGGTCCCTCTCCCACTCGAGCAGGGGATGTTCAGTGCTTCTGAATATCTCAGAAACATTTGGCATTATCAAGCTAACAGGACTGGCTAAGTGAGAAACATTCAAAGGGCACAACTAAGTGGCACAATTCCAAAACAGCAATTAAAAGGCGGAATGCTTGAAAAAGAACAATAAAAGAGGTTAATTTGTATCAGGGCTTGGCAATTGGTACAGGAAATACTGTAATTCCATAACGTGCTCTCCTTTCACCCATCTCTTCATATCAGGACTGCGTGTTTATAATCTATCATTCCTTCATGGATTACATTTGACAAGAAATGACTCAATTCTATTGAAGAAGAATTTACAGGGTTATTTGTTAAGTAGGCAGGAGCCTGGATAAATCCTGGGAAACAAGTAAAACAGGTAGAGAAAAAGGGAACCCAGACTATACCTTTGGACAAGTAAGTGATTACAGGTTTTTCATTGGCACACAGATGGTCAAGAGTTAAGAAGAGAAATTAAAAATCTTGAATTGCTGCCTAGAGCAATATCTACTCATTTTCTAGAGAAGGACCCATGCACTGTCATAGAAGAGCTAATTTCAAAGGTATCTCTTTAGCAGAAGGAAGGTTACAACATTTCAACAAGGGGAGGAAAAAAGAGGAAGAGAACAAAGATGTTGAGGTGACAGGATGCCACGGGAAGGAGGAGAAAGAGGGCCTGGACTATCTGCCAGGCTAAATCAGGAACTGCTTCAACGCTTCCACTGCGTTTGACTCCCAGCATGCAAGAACTGGCAAAAATGCCCCCAGATCTGAAGGGAAATCTAGCTAAGTCTGTCTAGGCTGGGCTATCCATCCTGCAGGCAGCTTGCCTGGAGGCTTGCTATTCTGAGATAGTGCAGAGGCCACTTGTCATTAATATTATGATAAATCTCAATACAGAGAAAGCTTCAAATGTTGCTGTGGTTCCCAGCACTTCTGTGTGCCCCTCGAAAGAGTCACAACCACACTGAAACAAAAAAACATGAGCTGAAACCCAGGAAAGAGCCACCTTCCATGTCAAAATGCTGAAGATAAAATGAACTGATGTACCTTGGGAGTGGAGACAAATAACTAAGGGAAAGAACTATCTGGGAATGGAAGAGGGAGGACAAAATATATTGCAATTTAACTGATCAAACACACTGAAAAAGTGAGAGGCTTCAGAACAAGGCAGAAAAAAACCATGAAGTCCTGCCCAGCACTGCTGCTGTCATCTGCAAACACCCTTTTGTTCTGAAGTCATAAATGAGTATCAGCTCTCAGACATATGGGCAGTTGTGCATTTATCCTGTTTATTTTATGACTCCTGTGCATCCTGCCTTGCCATCTGTCAGGAAGAATTTGGATGCTGAACCATAAGTCTGAGACATAATAAATACCAGTAAACAGAAATCTAAAATGAAGATAAGCACCAAGTAATGTTTGGAAGCAGGACCAGTTTTTCAGTTTGATAGTTTGATTTATTTCTTGAGATGAGTCTTGGCTCAGAAAAGAAGGACCAGCAGGAAAAGGTCCAATTGAAGGGACAAATCTAAGATCCCTTCTCTTATATTGGCTTCATATTGGCTTAATTCCACAGCCTTCCTAGAAAGCAGTTAACTTTATGTAGGTGGAGAACCAGATTTAATCCTGTCCCTCAAGGAAGACATGCTTAAACACCAAATATTGCATGTATAAAACATAAGTTGCAAGCAAAATGCTTCAAACCCGGTTAAAGCTGTGTTCATGCATCTTCCCCGAGCCGGGCAGCCCTCTCGCCATGTCCCAGTTTCTCCACATCTTCGTTTCCATTTTATTATTAGAATGAGAAGGAAGTGGGTGGAAAGGAAGAAGTTATCCCTCCTAGTCAGGGGCAGGAAGACAGAGCAACCCCAGAGAGTCACAAGCTCATCATCATCCTCCTCCTTCCTCTCCATTTTCAGTTTGGGGATAGAGAAATTCTACAGAAATTGCTGCTCTTTAACACATAAACCACAGAGACACCAACTAAATATCTGGGAGCTGATAGGTGTTAATAACAGACTTCAGATTACACTCGGTATCTAAGTACTCCTACCTCCTCAAAGGAATTACAGATGAGATGAAAGCACTTGCTTCCCTTCCTAATATTTGCTCTTTTTTTTTCTCTGTTTCTGGAAAAATACACAAGACTACAGGATGGAGATATCAGGCACACTCCCCTTCTCCCTGAGTTTTTTACGAGGTGTTTTGCACTTGGCAAGACTGACTGAAGCTCCAGGTGGGACAGACCTGAGCAGAGGTGACACTGTGTGACCCAGCAAATGGGACAGGGTGTACTGGAGGAATAATCACCCTGTTGGAATTTCATAGGAGCAAAAAAACCATACATTGTTGCATTGACTTGTTTCACCAGTTCACACTGGCGAGGGTCAGTAGAGCTGCCAGAAGGCAGGGAGAGCCCTGGCAGTGTCTGAACAGAGCAATAAACACCCACGGCAGAAGGTCAGGTAAAGGGAACAGCTGCTGGACAAAGCCCAAAGCCTGCATTACATCATTGCAAAGGTCCCACAAACCCCAAAATGAGTTACTATGGCTCTGACAGATCCCACCACAAATGCCATCTGTCAAGTCCTCAGAACACGCAGTGTAACTATATACAGAATAAAACAGTAACTGCAGCACAACACAGCCACGAGGATCCTGTTTGTACGACCCAACGCCTCCTTGACTCCTCACAAAATGTTTCTGAAACCTCCCCAGAGCAATCCTGAAAAGGTGAGATTAATATTCTCCACATTGCATCCTGCACAGCAGAAAGAGCTTTACAGCTGGATTACAAATGTGCTTTCATTGGTTTGCAGCCTTCAGGGAGTATTGCTAATGCACACAGAGTCTTTGGGATCTAAGTTTTGCACTGGGATATCTGACATGCTGAGAGCCACGGAGGAAAAACCAAAACCTTCGTGTAGCCTGATAGCTCCCTACTGGCTATAGAGTAGATCGAGTTCAAGACAGCAAATTAATTCATAAAAGTGACATATATTCAGTCAATTAGCCTCAGATCCCTGTTTCATAGAGCAGGGAAGAATGGATGTTTTGTGACATCAATAAGATCATTTGAGAGCCTCTGTGCAAATGTTCAAAGAGGTGCAATGAGGAGATGTGCTTTTTTGTTTTCTTTTTTTCCTTAACCCATCTTCTGCTGACAGGTCCTCCAAATTTCTCAGTATTTTTAAATATTTTATACTATGGACAATATTTCAAAGTGATTGAACTCTGTGTCCATAAAGGCAGCTCCAAATTCCGAAACTCTAACAAATTGAATGCTCCTGAAAACAAAACAAAACAAAACAAAACTATAAAGTCTGTTAAAAAAAAAATCACTCCATCAGCTGCCAGCAAAACCGCTCTGCTTCAGCCAGGGTTGCAAAGCTGACACTGGAGTGCTAAGAGTTGCTCTTAAAAACAGTGAGTAAAGCACATGGACCTTCTCAAGAGCGTTTTACCAAGGAAATGGAGACGGAATGAGCAGCATGTATGCAATGACAGAGTGAAAACAGCACCTGCATCTCAGCAAAGTCCTTCACTGATGGGTTTATGTTTGTGTTGAGAGACTCATGGGTGAAAGTTCACTCTTCAGGAGTGCAATAATACGTATGTATTGTCCCAGAAATAGGCTACAGCATCACAAAACAAGTTTTTCAGAGCAGAGACATCCATTTGTGTATTCTCCATTTGCAACCACTTTTCTCTCACAGGCTCATGAGCCTGCACAGACTGAGAAGAGCAACCACTTCTTAAAGTGCCTGTGGACACAACCTCCTAGGCAGGTCATGTCTGATCTTGGAGTGATCGAACATTTGCTCTACACCAAATAACACTTTGGCCACAGCATTGCAATAAAAAGTCTGCGCTGTATTCAGTTTATTACAAACAGTGGTGGTGCTGGAGCTTCATAGCTGTGCTTGGAGAATATTAAGGAATATTCATTCTTTTCAGATGAGCCATGAATTTGCAGTATTGATGGATAGCAGCCTGCCTTTATTTACTTGCATCAAACATTGGTATAAGCATTTTTATTTTGTTTTCAGGAGTATCCATGGAAGCAGTGCATGCGGGCGCCGCGGTTCCCGTGTTTGTGCGCATTCATCCAAGCTGGAAGAGTTGCAAATAATTGTGCAAATGTGTGTTTGTGCAAGTTTTCAAAACCATAAATGATTCACTCGATCCTTCCTCCCCATTATAAACGTTCCAGCCACGCAGCCAGGAAGGACACGTGGGCCCACGTGAATTAAATAGCCAATTGCACCACTTGAAAAGTAAATGGCAAACAGGGAATACTAAAAGCAGTAGACACAATGGGTTCAAAGAGATTCATGTGCTGAAGTGTTTAATAAAATACTCTTTGAATAAATTTAAATTATAAGTACATTACTTGATTTCCTATCTTGATGCCACAGAGCCTGCAGAGCGCTCTATTGTGAGCTGTCCTATTAACTTCAGCACGATTGTTCACCAAGATAAGCAGTTTCAGTGGATAAAGTGGTGTTTTTAACATTGTTTTTTTTCCCAGGCAAATATTTTAATCAGATCCTCCTCGTGAGTAATGAGATCCTCCTGTGTGAGGCTTAGGAAGATGTGCTGCACATTTCCCATAGAAACAGGGCAGCTGGGAAATCAGAGCACTTCAATCTCCCTTCCTCGGGTTAGGCTGACCACAGATTGGTTATTCACAGCACACAGCATCTGCTGTGTTTGCAGGACCCAGAGCTTGTGACAGCCACCACAGCTCAGGTGTGGGCACGGGACAGAGCAGCAGCCACCCGAAATGGGGCTGCTTTGCACTTCTTGTGAATTTGTGGGCTGGGGTGCAAGTTTCAGGTGGATTGGCTGCATGGGGGCTCTGGCAGAAACTCCCTACTCTGGTGACATTTTAGCTTCAGCTGCCAGCTATCATGGTTGTCTTGGGTCCAGAAAACCAAACCCCAGCTTTGGCAGGGAGCCCTGGGCCATCATCAGATGTTCTGCACATCCACACCAGGAATTTTTTCAGTTTCTGACTGAAGACAATTACCTTGGACAAAACCTTAAAAAATCCACGCAAAAAAAAAAAAGGACACAATTATTTAAAATCCACTCAATGAAACTCCTACTTCCACCTTTGACAAACATGCTAAAAGAACAAAATTGGGATTAAACAGGCAGCAGTTTGACTGATGTATCATTAGCGCTGCTTCTTGAGTGACTAAGCTCCATAGTAGTATCAGCTACTAGTACTGAAACATGATTTCATCCCTGCAGCTCCAAACAAAGATAATATGCTTGATCCCTAAACTGTATCACTCCAATTATGATGCCAATTTGTTGTAAAATATTGTTTCAAAGAAAAACAGGAAAACATCGAGGAGCACCTGATAATTGATTTGTAAGGTTATCCTTTTACATCCCATTTCAGCAATTTGGTTTGAAATCTTGGAATTGGGACTACAGAAGAGGTGATGGCTCAAAATCCAGCATACAGGTTGTTTTATTGTTAGAGTTGAGAAACATTTTACTGGGAAATTTCAATTGACCTGAAATTTGCTCAGCAAAATGCTTTATGTATGTCAAAAGCAATTTCAGAGGCTGTTTAAGGCATTTTCAGCTTCTGCACATTTGTGTCTCAGATTTGTCTTTTTGACATGAGTGAAATGGCAATAAAGACCTTTAAAATAAATTAAGGAGGTTTTAACAATTATTTATCCAAAAGACCAGAATATTTCTAAAAACAGGTTTGAAGTCAGACCATTTAATCACATTTAAAAATCCATAGCTGAAGTTACTTTCCTGCTATGTATCTCCTCAGAGTTGCAATATTACCTTTAGATTTCTAAAAGACTCAGCCACTTCAAATGAGCGAGGCTCTGAAATGGTCAAGGGAGTGCTGTTTTAAATCAGCTTCTAGAAATGGTTTTATTATTTTATAAAACAAAGGAATGGTTCCTTGTTGAATCCAAGTCCCATGGCATGGTTTAAAACATGAATAATTTACTGTATCTATAGATTTTATCTTACAAAACAGAACATACTGAAAAAGGAGGAGAGAATGCAGTCTCTGCTCCTCAGCTCTGTGAACAGATGACAGCTTTCTCAAATTGGGCATTCTTAGCACATATTTGACAACTTTAAAAATTGTAACTTTATAATTTGATTATGAGCATTTGAATTTTGAGCAGAACAGCTCGCTTGCTGTTGGATTGATGTGAAAAGCCTTTTTATCCCCCAAAGTGATGGGGGTTTGAGCTTCACTTGCACACAGCTCCTGGGTGCAGCTGTCCAGCAAATCCCGGTGAGTGCCAGCAGATCCTGGTGAGTGCCAGCAGGGCACCAGGGATGCAGCCAGACCGGAGCTGCTTCAACACTGCCCCTTCCCCACAGCTCCCCTGGCTGCTGCTCTCCTAAATAAAGTTCTGACTTAAGCCCAGGTGAAATCAGGGCAGAAATCCCACCAGTTTCAGTCAAAGCTGCACTTCACTTCTATGAATGGTGTAACTGGGAGACCACACAGAAATCCTGACGTTGGAAAGCTCAGGGATTTTTCCCAGAGGTGACAGGTCCAGCCTAGCTGAACAAGCTCAGCAACTCCTGCAAGATACAAACAAACTTATTTTCCATGAAAAGAGAGATTGAGGACACTTAGAACAAGCTCAGTGAAGATCATGAGATTCAGTTCAACTGGAGGATGCTCAGCACCTCTCAAGCAAACTCAGGAGTTCTCAGATGCAAGCCCTCATTTTCCAGGTGCCATAAAAGCCCATGCTGAGTGTTAGATTTCCTTTAAGAGCCATAAAGCCAAGCATTGCTATTACCCATAAACCTTCACATTTCAATAATTCTTTCTCTCTTTAGCATCTAAAAATATTTATTTCCTTTTCCTACAGCTCTTCTATCTATGCCTACTATTACTAGGTAGCAAATCCGGTATTTTAAGAGAAAAATCATCTTACACTGTAGCCTTAAATCATTAGCTAAAGGAGAAGATGAGAACAGACGTGAGAATTTGGTGTTTTCTACCACGCCACAGCCTTTTCTGGGGAGAAAAAAGCCATCAGAACACAGCTGCGACTCTGAACCGGAGCCGGGCTCGTCTCGCTGAGCCGTCAGTCAGTTGGAATAAACACCAAGCCGGGTTTGCGAAGTTGCCGTGTGCTGAGCCGTGCTGATGGCACGAGGTGCGCAGCATCCCGCCTGCCGAGCATCCCTGCGGGGAGCAGGGCAGGGTACCCCAGCTCCCCGAGCCCCAAAACAGCTCGGCACAAATCACCAGCGCTGCTCTGCTCCCCCTTTCCCCCACACTCCCCTCCAGCACCAGGGAGGCTCAGTGGCCTTGCACAGAGAGAATGGAGCAGCAGGTGAGGGGTTTCAGAGCCACTGTGGCCACGTCCCCCGCTGCCAGCGCGGTCCCTTTGCCGGGGATGCTCCGCTTTGCCACGGCCGGAGCCCCGCGCTCTCGGCTGCCAGATGTGGTTTCACATCTGGGCTTTGCGACCTGCTCTGCCAAACCTCGCAGCACCCATGTGCTTCTTTGTCCCCGCAGTTGCCGCCGCGCCTTCTCCCAACTCCATTTTCAGAGCGGGAGCCACATGTTCGGCCTCTGCGGGGAGCGGGGTCCTGTTGCCCAGCTCCGCCGCTCAAACACCCATCTTTTATTGTTCATGTCCTTCAGCCTCACCCTCGGGCTGTGCCAAGGAACCCCGAGCCCACACTGAAGCACCTGAGCGATGGCAAGCACCCGAGCTCCCGGTGTCTCTGAGGGCAGACTGGGAGAACTGGAGTTCCCGCTGTCCTGCCCGAGAGCTGCGGTTCAGCTCCAAAGCTCCTAAAGCCAAAGTCCCGGGGGGAGCGGGGGGGCCGGACTCGAAGCCTGCAGGGCTCAGGTGCGCCCCAAAGCACCCAAAGCCCCGACCCCTCCAGGAGCCCCCCGAAGCCCCAGCGATGGTCGCGGAGCGAGGTCTCCCCCCCGGGCAGCGCTCCCCTGGGCAGCGCTCCGCATCCCGCCGCCGGTTCCCATGGCAATGTCGGAGATGCCGGTTGCCACGGTAACGCCATCCTCCTCCTCGGCCGTGTCCGAGGCAGCGGCGCGGCTCCGACTCCGGCCCCGGCCCCGGCACCGGCGGGGCTCAGCCCGGCGGCTCCGGCTCCAGCTCCGGCTGGGGCTGTGCCCGAGCGCTGCCCGCCGCCTCCGGGAGCGCAGCCGGGTCCCCCCGGGAAGTTTCTCCCCCCATCCCCGGCGTGGCCCCCGTACCTTCGAGGCAGCAGATCCTCCAGAGCCCCGAGTGCGTGAGATCGCCCCGCGCCTTCCGCGGCGGCCCCTGCGCCTCGTCCGTCGTGATGTTGGTGCCGTTGCAGATGTGGGCGCTGGAGTAGAGCCAGTAGTCGGTGCCGATGGCGATGGCCATGAGGCTGAAGGCGGCGAAGGCGCCCACCGTGGTCAGCAGCATCTGGACGCCACGGTCACACCACACCATGGTGCTTCATAGTCCCCGCACGGGCGCGGGGGGCCGCACGACAGCGCCCGGCAGCCGCCGCGCCCGCGGGAGGCTCCGAGTCACGGGGCGGGGGGCGGGGGCCGGGCGGGGGGAGCCGCTGCCGCTACCTCTGCCGCCGCCGCGGGGCCGGGCTCCGCCGCCGGCCGCGCCCCCGCGCACCGCCCCGGCCGCGCCGACACCGCAGGCAGCCGGGGAGGGGCTGCCCGGCCGCGGGGACGGGGACACAGAGCCCTCCCGACCCCCGCCGGGATGCTGGGACCGGCGGCACAGAGCCCTCCCGACACCCGGACGGGATGCTGAGCCCGGCGGCACAGAGCCCTCCCGACACGGGGATGCTGGGACCGGCGGCACAGAGCCCTCCCGACCCCCGATGGGATGCTGGGACCGGGGACACAGAGCCCTCCCGACCCCCGCCGGGATGCTGGGACCGGCGGCACAGAGCCCTCCCAACCCAATACGGGATGCTGGGACCGGCGGCACAGAGCCCTCCCGACACCCGGACGGGATGCTGGGACCGGGGACACAGAGCCCTCCCGACACCCCGCCGGGATGCTGGGACCGGCGGCACAGAGCCCTCCCGACACGGGGATGCTGAGCCCGGCTCCCGGTGCGCGCCCGCGGAGCATCGCTCCGGTGCTTGGGTCTGAGCGGGCTCTGCCGCGTTCCATCCCGAAGTGCTCGAGGCCGGCTGGATGGGGCTTGGAGCTACCTGGTCTAATGGAACCAGATGGGGTTTTAAGTTCCCTTCCAACCCAAACCGTTCTGCCGTGCTGTGAAAGTCACAGGGCACGAAGGTGAATGTGAACCGGGTTGGCCCTCAGGGTCTGTCTGGAGGTCTTGCCCACTCTGGAGGTGCAAAGCTCTGCACCTTCACTGCTCTTTCTTGGGTGGGTTCTGCACACCTTCCTTCTGCTGCATGGGCTGCCCTGGAAATCACCGTGGAAACGGTGCCAAACACAGTGGGGTGGAGGTCTGGCAGTTCCAAGAAGATGCCCACATTTCCAGGGAGCTACAGGAGAACCATCAAGGGGGTTTAGCCATGATTTCCTCCTGCAGCCTCACTCCAGGATTAATTATGCAAGGAGGTTGTAGGCAAGTATTTGGGTTGCTGGTTTGCTCCTGTTTGGAAGGGTGTGGAGACAATCCAGCACCTGAAAATATTTTCCCTTGGAAAACCAAGGGGAGAAATATCTACACCATTTTTGTTGCGCTATCCTGTCTTCCACCCCTCACTCCCATCACCGCCAGCTGACAAGCCGGTCCTGCCTCCACCTCACACAAGTGACAAGCCAGATGAATGGGAAGGCTTCCTGATCAGCTAATGCATTTGTGTGGAGGGAACGTGGCAGCACACCAGTTTTATGTATATGAATTAGGGAGTGGGAGGACAAGAGCTACAAACCTCGAGAAATACAGCGCTCTTGCCGAGCAGTGCGTGGATGGTTGCAGGTGCCTGTGTGACTCCAATGCTCAGCATACCAACGCAGAGAGGCTTTTCAGCTGCTCGTCCATTTCAGGAAAAAAAAAATAAATGGGAGAACAAAAAGCAGATACAAATTAAAAGCTGGTCTTTACTTTGCAGAGACCTCGGCGAATTGCTCAGACGTGAAGCCTATAAACATAGAACAGCTCCAAAGTCAGATGCTTGATTTAAAAATGTAAATTATGCTTTTCTTTTCAGTTGTGGTTTGTAAGTGTATGAGTGCCTTTGCAAAAACCACCTTCTAAATGAATGTCTCCATTAGGGATGGAAGAAGGAAATCAGGTAAATTCAAAAGCAGAGTGAAACCTTGTTCCAAAAAAACTGGATTGAGCATTTAAGTTTAATGAGGTTCAACAAACTTCTCATTTGAAATATATGTTTGTACCTCTGGGCTTTGGGGGTTTGGACAGAGTGTGGAAATGAGATACTGAAACAGCAGGAGAGAAGCTATTTCCATAGCTTTTTAAACCTATCAAGCCTTAATTAATATTATTTATTTGTATGATGGTATTGCTGGGAGAGATGATTATGGCTGGAGCAGAGGGAGGGGAGGGCTGGGTGGCTGCACCCAGAGCAGGGATTCCACATGGCCCTGAAACCTCCTCCTCAGCACTCCCAGTCCAGACATTGCACAGGGCACCGGGAGGGTGGTGGCTGCTCTGCTGGGCTCTCAGCAGCTCCAGCAGCAGAAAGGGGACACACAGCACCAGGGTTTCCAGAGCCACCAGCCCTGCAGCAACGCTCCTATTGACTGTGCGAGGTAACAGCACATTAACAGCATTTATTAGTAAAATACCTTGCTCCTCTTCCTCCCCCTCCCGTTTTTGCAAAGAAGACATCTGTTTCTGTTTCTCCTGCCCCGAGAGAAATAACTCAGGCTCCTGAAGGGTTACAGAGCAGCATCCAAGGCAGGCAATCATTTTCTGCCCAAGCTATCTTCTGTAGTTTAAAAATGTTCTCTATTCTTTTGAAATGCATGAAGTAGATTGTGGGAGAGCTAATATTATATTCCACTACAGAAAGCTGGTGGAGTATTTTACATTGATGTCTGGCTCTAGTGATTTTCTAAGGATTTTGAATTCATTAAATCCAACCATTGAATAATCTCCATTCGTGGCGGAAGGGAGGCAAAAGTGCTTATGCTCTTCAACAGCAGAAAAGCGTGTAGTCTTTTCTAAAACACGAAATCTCTCTGACCCACTGCATGCAGCACAGGTTGCCCACCGTGCCACCTTTGATTTGCAGGCTTTGCTTAAGATCCAACCTTATAAAACTGCCATTGAATGTAGCAGCAGAGAGCCTTGGCAGGGTGTTTTGCACTGCAGTAGCCTCCTCCATCCTCAATCAGAATTAAGATCCAATTGTTCCAAGCTCAGACCAGAGGCAGAAGCTCAGGACAATGAGAAGAGAAAGCCCCGCAGCATCTCCCTGTAATTCAGCACGACAACGTGCAAGGACAAGAGTCCAAACCCAGAAATAATTTTTACCCTGGAGAAACAGAATCTTGAAACAGAATTGTTTTGATTCTTTGACGTTGATGTTCAAAGCTTTAAATGAAATCTTGTGCCTGATCATTTTATTTCTGAACTGAATAACAGTTACTTTGGAGACAAAACTTTGGCTTTAACTGAATTCAGTGAGAGCTGTCACTAATAAAATCCTGCCCCAGAGACACCACTGGTATCAGAAGAAAACTGCAAGATGTTACCATTTAGCATTACTGCTGCTAAGTGTCAAACATATTGAGTTTAACAGATTAGGCTTTCTTAGTTTTTAAAAATCTATCATGTAGAAAAATAATACTAGCATTTCACAGAAAAAAACTTTTGGAAATTGCTCAAGAAGAGCTCGAGAGAGCTCTTTCTTAGAAGGAAAATAATCACTTCAATTAAATAGGGCTTTTGATGTAGATACAGTCTAACCATCATCAAAGCCTGGAACAGATATTTCATCCTCCCTTGTTCTTTCTCAGCTTTTAGCTCTGTGCATTGTGAGAACGAATTTTAGCATCTAGGAATGTCCTAAAACTATAAGGACATCTGTATCATTGGTGACTGTCATCTTCTGTGGGTCTTGGTGTCTTTCCTATCTAATTTGATGCCGTTATTGGGGGAAAAATCCTTAATAGCCTCCTTCAGATTGCGATGTGTACGGAGAACTGGATGTTTCATCCATTTTTTACAGTGTTGGATAATCTCCTTTTATCCCCAGGGCAGCAGTGGGATTTGATTAAACCACCAGATCAGCAGCAGAGCTTCACATCCCAGCCTTGGAAGTCCCTGGGATGTGGCAGAAGGTGTCAGTGGGTCACAGGTATGTTTAGGAAGGAGTGCTACTAAAATTGTTACTGGAACTATAATTTCATGCACTTTGGATCAGATGTTGCAGATCATTGTGGTATCTACTGAACTACCTTAGGGGATCTTTACAGAACTGGATCCAAATGATCAATCTCATAAATTCTGTAGTGAAACAAAGGCTGAATTCAATCATTTTTAGGGATAGCACTGAACCTGACCCAGAGACCCACCAATTCCTTTCATCGTAATTCACTATAAATTACAAGGATCTTGTGTCTTTCACCTCTGAGGACCCCACTCTGTGCAGAGGGTCTTCTTTCTCCAGCAAGGCTGGCAGACAAGTCACCACCACATTTCAGAGTGTTCAGTCTAGGAAGGGGTGAACCTGAGTTTAGTTTGAGGCGTTGTAAGGCTGAACTTGATTTTCAGTCCTTTCAAAGAGCGTCTGGGGTGACAGCAAAGAGTTTCAGATTGTCCTTCAGAGCTGAACATACGGTCATCTTAAAGGAAAAATATTGTCATTCCTTGCCACTTGAGGGACAACAGCTTGGCCTAGATTCTATTATTCCTTTTAATATATTAAATATTCTTTGGCTTAGTCATGGGAAGCAAAGCAACACAACTGCTTTCTAATAAATAAAATGTGCTCAGAAGCAACTCTGAAGCTTTCCAGATAACTGCATTTTGAGTTTGCCAGGAAGCCAGATGCTGCTATTGGAAAAGTAGCTGCTATGGTTTGTCATCCGAGCCTAGAAATTGATACCCAAGAATGCTATGACGAGACAGATTTGATGACAGCACTGCTCTTTCTATAAATAATCTGAGGAAAACTTTTTTTCATTAAAAAGAAAGAAATATTTTTTTGTTAAAAACTTGCACAGCAAACCAGAAAATTAAAAAGGATAGGCATGCTGTGTTTGAATAGGGCCAACAAAAGAACATGATATACGCAATTTATAGAAGAATATATAGCAGCCCTCATACATTTTACACTACATAGGCTCTATTTTTCCCATAATACCAATAGTTATGAAACTCATTATCTTTTTGACAATGGAGAAATGGAATATTACTCCTTTACTTGCTTGATTATGTCAAATGTCAAAGCAAATTATGAATGCTCGTCCTTCAAACACTCAGCCCTCCTGGTAAGATATTTAATATCAATAGCACTCACATCCAGCTGCAGAATGAAGTAATATTGCAGACCTAAAGTTCACTGTGCCTGTTTTCTGCCATGCAATTCCATGTCTCACGTCCTACCTCTTGTCCCTGTCCTAAAAATGGGGAAATTCACTGCAGTGGCAAATGGCACATTAAAAATTACCTGAAGAAAGAGTTAAATCCATGAGCAGGGGTTATTTGTGAGTTTAAAGTGTTTAAAAGGGTATGGGAGAAAGAGCAAGTGGTTATTAGGAGTCTTGATTTTCATCGTACTTCAAAAGATTTGGAGAGGAGTGTCCTGATGAGACGTCATGGGAGTTTCTAGCACAAGAGACCTGCTAAGAGGCCAGTGAAAAAAAATCGTAATATTTTCAATGTTGGAGAAACAGATGTGCTGAGTGAGGGTTCACCCAGATAAGGCACTGCTGGAATGAGCTGTGTTCATTCTCAAGGCAACACCCAGAGGGAAATACAAATTCTCCTTGGGAATACAGTGCACTGATGGAGAGGGTGGAGAAAGGGAAAAGAGAAATGCTGCTAGATTCCTTCATTCCATCATGAGCCACCTCTAAGAAATAGCTCTGCACCTGTTTGTGCTGTACAAACACACCCAGAGCTATTCCTCACAACCCTACATGAACTGCAGCCAGACTGGGAGGTGGAACAGGGAGTGGGGTGTCCTATTCCCAATGAAATAGAGAGTGGGGTGTCCTATTCCCAATGGAACAGGGAGTGGAGTGTCCTATTCCCAATGGAACAGGGAGTGGAGTGTCCTATTCCCAATGGAATAGGGGGTGGGGGTGCCCTTTTCCCAATGGAACAGGGAGTGGGGTGTCCTAATCCCAATGGAACAGGGAGTGGGGTGTCCTAATCCCAATGGAACAGGGAGTGGGGTGTCCTAATCCCAAAGGAATAGAGAGTGGGGTGTCCTAATCCCAATGGAATAGAGAGTGGGGTGTACTATTCCCAATGGATTGGGAAGTGGGGTATTCTATTCCATTGGGGATGTCTGTGGGATATCCTGGTGATGGATGGCGTTTCCAAGGGCTCTCCCTGAGCCCACAATGCCTGTGCTCATCCTGCCAGCACTCCTGGGCACCAGCTCCTAATCTCTCCACAAACAAAGCAACATCAGTCTCTTTAATGGCCTTTAGAAAATAAATATATAAATCCTGGTTGGAGCAAGCGCTCCCTCTCAGACCCAAGGGGGAAGGCGCCGTGGAGCAGCATGGCTGGAGTCACAGGAGTGTAAAAAATGAGGCAATCTGGTGGAGAGCTCATTGCCTCTGAAGCACTGCATCACCCACAGCCCCAGAGGGTGCAGAAGAATCCCCCCTGGCCGGCAAAAGGGAAATGGCCGCGCTCAGGTTGTTTTTAACTGAAAAAAATGGGCTTCAGTGGAAGCGTGTTAGGAGGTGGATTGAGCAAAGCAGGTTTTTAGGAAAAGTCTTAAGTACTTAAATCAATCACGATAACTTGCTGCACTGAATTTATCTCCTAAGCTGCCTAAAGTAAATTCCTCAGATCTGTCTGAATAATTCGGAGCTGATAATGCAGCATTTGAGTAGGAAGGCTGTTGGCCACTGAAAGGATTTTCTCATTAGAATTTCAGCCGATTATTCACCAGAGAAATGGTCTTTCACGAGCACACTCCAGCAGCTCCCTTGAAAAATTTTATAAACACTCAGCCTGCTAAAATATGGAACCAGAAGGTGAAATCACAGCTAGTCATTACTTCTGAGAGGTCAGGGATAGAACAAGCAGCCACAAGTGAGTTTATCTAATCTTCCATGTGCTCTGGCTCTTTCATTCTCCATAAGACCAGGAAATCCTTTTGGGTCATCTGGAACTGCAGCCTCTGGTGCTGAGCACGAGTTATCAGAAACGTGTTCTTGATCAGATGTTTCTAACGGGGGTCTGAAGAGCAGTTTTTCCATAGAATCACACTTGGGAAATGGATGTTGAACCAGGTAGGCAGAGCTTTGCTGGGAGGCTCCTAGCTGGGCTGAGCTTACCTAAACAGAGAGTCTTTAAGCCTGCCCCTGACAAGCTTTCTCATGCCATTGCTCTTCTACACTTTCAATGCAATTATTTTTCCAGATAGCGAAATCAGAGTGAGGGGAGGTGGGAGGTGAGAAATAGGGGAACTCAAGGGGAAGTTTTGCCAAGAGGAAGAATAGAACTTTAAACCCAATCCCTAGTCATGAGTTTGAGGTGGAATAAATGCTGGAGGAATTCATTCACCCCTTCCTCATTTAGCAGCTGCACATGGAATGGCAGAAATCCCTTTCCACAGACCATTATGTGACAGAAGCAGTGAGAAGAAGAGAAAGAAAAGCTGCAGCAATAATTACAGAACACAGTGTTTTAAGTGAGCTGTAAATACAGGCAGCAGAATTCCATGAAGCCTTGCTGTCCACACTGCACTGGAGCTGTGATTTGTGCTTTCACTTCTTAAAGCCACACCAATGTCTCCATGAAGTATTTTGTTTGGGCTGAGTAAATGGTAAATGGTGTATTTATTGATTTTTATCTCTCTTCACACCTCAAATGCTGCCTGTCTGCTCAGAGCCAGGTGACAGCACACTTACTCAGCAAACACCTCCTCCATGGCTGAGCCATAAACTCTCTGGGAAAACATTTAATCAGCATAAGGTCCCAGGGGTTTTCTCTCTTCCCCTTCTTTTCCCAAGAAGACCCAATGTTGACCCTGATGTTTTTTGGAGGAAAAGCTGGTCGGACCAGTAAAACTTTACATCCTGTTAATGCCATGGGTAAAAACGGCTTAAACTTGGCTCAGTTTAAACTGAATTTCTGTACTCAACACAGTGATTAAATACATCCAGCTGGTAGCACTTGTGTGCTGTGTTTAAATTCTTCCTCCCTGGTGCTGTGGAGTTTTTTTGGGGAGTGGGGGAAGAGTTCTGCAATACACATTTATCAATGAACTGTAAATGCAGAAAATTCTCTAAAAGGCCTTTTGTTACACCAGCCAACATATGAACCAAATCAAAAGCAACATTCAAGAAAAACCTCTTAAAAATCTCAAAGAAAATATATAAAATTCAGAAGCACCTTGAACCAACATGACCTTCTCCATTCCCCATCAATAAACTCTTCTCCAAAAAAATAATTAGAAAAATGTGGAAGAGATGAAGAGATGCTGGTGGGGCTTCAAAGCCCTTCAGGGATGGCCAAGCTCCTACTGGCATGGATGGGAGAGCCCAGCCCAACTCTTCCCTCATCCCAAGGAAGATTTGATTTGGAAGTGCAAGGGTAGCTGGGATTATCTGAGGAGCAGCACAGCCCCATCCCCTGGTGGGGTGGGCAAACCCAGGAGGTGCCAGCCCTGGGCAAACCCAGGAGGTGCTAGCCCTGAGCTCCAGCTTTGGAAAAGGTAATTCCAGGCTGTGTCTTCCAGAGCTGGTGGTACTGGGAAGATGCTGCCACCAGCACACCACAGCTCTGAGGGCTTCCAGACAGCATCAGAAAACAGGAGAGGAAAAAAACCTCATCAGCTCAAAAGGAAAATGACTGGTAGAGAAAGACAAGGAATTGCAGCAGCCAGAGTTGTGAAAAGCCTTGACAAAATATTTAAAGTGGAGGAACAGAAAATGCTTGCCAAGTGTTAGAGCCTTCCTAATGCAGGTTATTAGATGGTTACTGCCACTGCTATTAAAAAGACACTATTTTCTGAGTGATCCATGCAAAGAAGGGCTGGAACACACCTACAGCTTTTCCATGTGCTTTTAGCTCTGCTAATGGAGAAAAAAAATAATCCTCCCATATAAGAGTCAATTGAATAATTATTCAATTCAATTAACAAATAAGTAATGTCCTGTTTTGTGGTGTATCCATTAAACTTGTGCGTAGGAAATTCAAGAGATAAATCTCTAGAAAGTCTTTTAGGTTCATCACATGTTGGTGCAGCCAGATTTTTTTTTTTTTTTTTTTTTTTGTAATCTATGAGGAAACTGGAAACTGTTAAAGAATGAGGATGAGGCTTCAAAAAGCTGAAAGGAATTAGTTTTTCACTGAGCTCCACACAACAATGGCATCATGTGAATAATTCTACTACAATTTACTTAGTAGAATGAAAAATAGCAGCAGCGATTCTGGTTGTAAATAACCCATTTTCTCATAGCAGAGAACCATTACCAGGTCAACATCTACTGTCAGACTTCATGATTAAACTCATTAAAACTGTCCTGTTTAATTCTATTTTTCAAAGGAAAATTATGCCTCCAACAGGGTTTTATTTTTTAATTTTTTTTTGACCAAAACTGCTCTCTTTTCTTGAAATATGTACATGCTCTTACATGGAACTTAGAAATCCAAAATAAGAACATCTGATCCTTCCCCATCCTCCTCCTGCCCTATTCCCCCCCC
>PYHW01009944.1:260143-281274 GCA_013186435.1 Turdus rufiventris
TGCACTTTTTAGGTGAACATTTCTAACATAAATGTTTTTATCCTTTTACAGGATTTTTTTACATTTTTCACAGGAAAGCATTCTAGCAAGATCTCTGTTAGCACAATGGTTTCTAGGTAGCAAGGAAAAAAAAAAAAAAGCCAAACCAAACCCACAGCATCTCTACTGCAAGAGCTGGCAGATGTTGACTTTTCCCCCATAACAGTAATGCCTCTATAAAAAAAAAAGTCCATTTCAATCTTACAAGCGTTAAAATGGAAAATAAATAGAAGTGGCAAATATGGCACAGCAAAAATTACGTGTGAGGGACCAGAAATTCCACTCCCCTCTCGGAGGGGACATTGCAGGGGTAATGAGAAGATGCAGAAGCTTTTCAATCTCCCACATCAGTCCCTGATGGAACATCGTGGAGGCAGACAAACCAAAGGGGGCAGCAGGGGCAGGCAGAATTATTTAATGAGCATTGGCTGCTGCCAGACACCCACGGCCACCCCAGACTGCAGCCTCGCCCAGGAAGGTGCCAGAAGCCAGCCCCATTTGCTAAAAAATGATGATGTGCCCGGGGTTTTCTTCTTGTTTAGCTGGAGTGTGATGTTTTATTTACAGTTCTGTGCAGCCTCGTGGAGGTGGGGACAGTGTGAGGGATCCCTGGGCAGAGCTCAGCTGCAAACCCCACGCAGACCTGGTGGGTTTGGTGATGGCTCCAACACCATCCTCACTAAAAGATATTTTAAATTTTATTTAAAATTATTTTAAATAAATTATTTTTATTGAGTTATTTTAAATGGCATCTAAAGCCCTCCCACAGGGATGCTCAGGGTTTTGCTGTTCTCACCCTGGGGTCAGGCAGGGCAGTGATTGTGGGGACAGGCTGGGGGACCACAGGGCTCCCTCCCTCTGTGCATGGGCAGCAGGGTTTGGTTGCCAAATTTCTAAGCAAGCCCAGCTCAATTATTGTGTGGAGACCTGCCTGGCTGAGGAGAGCAGAGCCAGTCCAGGCTGCTCTCACACACACACACACAACTTTTTGTTCCCCCCCACTTCTGTAGCACAGCCAGCACCTGTCCCCACAATCCCAACCCAGGGCTGAAGACAAAACAAGGTTGGAGAGGAAAGAAAGGTCAAATGGATTCTACTCTATTGCTAAGAGCTTGGAGTAATTTGCACTGTTACAATTCCAGCAGTTGAGATAGCCAGAAAAATACATTTAATATTTCATTTTTTTCCTGCTTTTTTCCCCACAAGACATTTTTCCCTCAGCTAGGGAGAGCACTAACAATGACTTCAATAGCAGAACCAGGTTTAAAGCCCAGATCTTTCCAATTCTGCTTATTCCTTTAAGCTATTCCAATCCCCTTTATGTTCCTTCTGCATACACACCCGTCTTCTTCAAAGCCTTAACCATCTCTGACAAACCTGACCTTTCCATCCCAGCGCAATGGTTGGATGCAAAGAAAAAACCCTTTACCTACAACAAGTAGGTAAAAACTCTTTGTTTTGCCAGTCCCACACCTGGAAATTTTGCTGCTGCAGGAAGTAAAACAGTGAGCAGCCTTCCCTTGGCTTTTGAAAAATGGAGCTGTCATCTCTTTGAGAGAAATAACAGCTTGTCTTTATTTTGTCAGACATGACTGTTAGTTATTAGAGTTGTCTTAAGAACATGCTACAAGTAGAATTAGGACAGTATTGTCACAGAAATGTCAAGAGTTCAGAAATTAATTTGACAAGATCTGGGAGATCTCAGATATCTAATTAAACTTCCTGTGACAGTTATGTTGTGTAAATACTGGAAACCTCTTAAAAGAAAAGATCAGGTAAAACTAGTTCCATATTCAATTAATAGATGTTAGACCCATTCAACAGCCTTTACTCTGATTAAACCCCTTCTGTTCATGCCAGTAAATATAATTTCATTATTCAGGCACGCAAGGTTCATCCAATTTTAACAAAAATATCCAATAAATTTATTGCATTAGGTAACACTATATTATATTTTATACTATATATATGTACACTATATTTTTTGCTGGAGTTTTTTTAAACACTCTTCTTCTCCACTTAGTGAATGACAGCACACATTGCCTTATGATAAGAGCATATGCAGTTCTGGTTTTGAAGGTTTTAGAATAATTTCTGTAGGAAAAACATATTCCATAGATGAAGGGAATTTAGGCTAAGAGGAATTATGGCTAATAGATTCTGACCTCAACAGGCTATAATGCAGGCTGGATTTGCACTCAGTAATACTTGCATCAAGCCCATATCTCATAGCTGTGTTAAATCATATCAATTCATCATTTAAAGAAGCCACTACATCCATTAGTAAATTGTTTTAATAGTTAATTATTAGCAGAATGAAAAGGATGTGATTATCCCCAGCCTGAGTCTCCAGAGGCACTCTCAGCACGTGGATCACGCTCCTGCTGTAGCTCCTATCCAAAGCCAGCAGCTTAATGAAACATGAGAAACACTTCTGGAACCGAAGGCGTTGGACCAAAGCTGGGTATTGGAGCCACCAGTCTGGGCTTAGAGCACAGACTTGAACCCAGAGCTGGCCCAAGCCCATGCTCAGCTCCCTGTCCCAGCCCAGCATTGCCGTGTGCTGGGTCAGTGCCTCTGTCCCAGCACAGGGAGGTTGTGCATCCCCAGGGATTGCTGCCAGCTGGGATGAGGCTGCTCAGCAAGTTCATCAATAGCCATTAATCCTGGAGGTGACACTTCCTGCACATGAGCATGGCTGGGAGGTGCAGGATCTGCAGCTGGGGAGGTGATTAATGACCCCGGCCATCGCGGTGGCCGCTGCTTCCATCAGCACACGAGCCAGTGGAAAGTCACCAAGGCAGCTCCTTGCTGCCAGCCAGAGCTGCAGAGATCCTCAGGGCAGGCACATGGGCTCGCCGTGAGGAGCAGCACTGTTCAGTGCACAGTGCTTTTGTTTGACACAGAACAATATCATAAACCAGTTGCTTCCATTATTTGCTGCAATTTCTCTCACTGATCACTCATCTCCTTAGCACTGGGGCTGGCTAGGAAGGAAGCCTGTAAAGCTTTTGAAAGAAATTCCAGTCATTTAAATCAATTCCGTTCCCAAAGTGCTTTCTGATGCAAAGACATGAAAATTATGCGTTGAATTTCAAGTTCATTCTGTTGATAGCTGAACAATGCTTATTTTTCAACTGGCATTTTCTCTCTGCACCCTCAGCTGTTCCCATCTCTTTTCCAGTTAAGCTGCATGTTCGCATTGCTTGGCCAAAAACACATCAAGGGCAGTTACCTCTGCTGGTCCTTTGGGGCCGGCAGTCTCCTCAGCTTAGGTGGCCAGAGGGGAAATGTGCATCTCTCCAGCAGCATTCCCAGCAGAGCAGAGCAATGCCACAGCCTTCATCACCGAACAAACCCAGTGAACCTCACCCTGCACTTCCACAGAGGGGGCAGGATCAGCCTGAGGAGCTGAGAAAGAGGAAGGTGCAGCCAGTAAAAGATTTGGAGACTAAGAAGGGAAAAAAAACTTAGAAAGAAGGATGTTTTTGGTTTTTTTTAACTTTATAGTGAAGGGTTCTTCTCTAAAGGATTTTCAAATGATTAAGAAAGGAAGACCCAAGCCTCCTACCAGCATGATTTATTATGGAGGCAGGATAGGACAACATCAAATCCCACAAGCAATTTGCAGGGCTCTCTCACCAAGCACAGCCTGGCAATCTGAACTCTCTGCCTCACTTAAAACAGCCTCTCTGTTCCTGGATAACCCCAAACCCATGGCGAGTGATGAATAAGAAAAGAAGGGTTGTTGTTTTCCTTCCCATTCCCAACACTCACTCCGCATTAGGCTCCATCATTTCACAACTCGCTTGATGTAACACCAAGTGGCAGAACGTACCCTGATCCAGAAGTGAACCCTGATGCAATGCAGAACAGATGCCTTGGACTCAAACTGCTCCTTCCTTGCCTTTCCTACCTTTGATCCAGATTTTCTGCTTGTGACAGGCTGTTAAATAAATATCAGTGACAAGGCTTGGTATGCATTTGTTTTTCTGCAGCTTGTTTTCTTTTTGTTCAGCTCTCCAAGCCGAGCATCTTGTTGACAAATATACACACTCCATTACCAATTAATGACTTTAGCCTGGTGTCCTCTACTCTCCTTACTCCCCAGTGCCAGTTCTACACATTAGCCTGGGTAACATTCAAAGATAATTGTGTTTTGTTTATTTGTTTTGGGAAGTAACAGCAATCAGACAGGCAAATCCCAGTCCCTGCCAAAGCTGCAATTCTGTTTTCAGTGTAGCCTGCTCCGAGGAGAGCTAGGGAAGCACATGTGGCATTTGCTCAAGGTGAAAATTTACTTCTCTTCTTTCACTCTTCATTTTCTTCTTATTATTATTTTTATCAGCACTCAGGGCTTTCTGCAGGCTTTGCACATCTCAGGTTGGGTTTTCTGCAGCCTCTGTATTTGTTTAGTCACTTTTTAAAGCCCATCCTTGTTGCACACTGCAGTTAATTGAAAATGAGAGGCCGTTCTGAGTAATACACAGAATAGGCTGAGGTGGAAGGGACCCACAAGGATCATTGAGTCCAACTCTTTACCCTGCACAGATCCGTTTCCAAGAGCCACACCATGACCTGAGAGCATTGTCCAAGCTCTCCCTGAGCCCTGTCAGGCCTGGAGCTGTGACCACTTTGTCACCCCCTGCTCACATGTGTGGTCAGGATTCCATCTTTGTGCACAGAGATCTATTTCAACGCTTGAAGAAACACCTCATGAGTATTTTCAAGTGGTCATTGACTTTGGGTACCTCCATTTCCAACACAGTTGAAGTAATGAAATTTTTGACAATTGGGAGCTTGGGACTGTTGCAATCAGAAAACCCAGAATTCCAACCCCCCTCAGGAATCTGCGTAAATGAGGTCCCTGCAAGTCCTCTGTGGAAGAAAACCCATTTGATTAACACTAAGTGCAGGCAGAGGTGGTACAGCCTGAGCTAAATTCAGCCTCCTTTTTGTGCTTGCAGAGATGTAAAGTCTTGCTGAGCAGCCATGGCCATGCTGCACATTAACGGAGGAGACACGGTCACAGTTGGTGAACACATTAGCATCTTCCGCTCTGATAATTAGTTTAGTGAAAAATTATTGCATTATCTGTTTGGTTTCATTAGGGACCAATTGCATTCTTAAAAAGAACGGCTCACATTAGGTGCTTTTAATAAGACAATAAGCCCTATAGTGTTTCCAAACAAGATTTAAAGCCCATTCAGCACGTGAGTAATTAGCACAAGGCAGGTTGGAGGCCAAATGCATTATTTAGTAATGGAATTAAATTTCCTTAGAAAGAAAGAAGCCCATTAAAATCCACAGAAATGCAGAAGTGTCAAGGCAGTGTGTTTAAAATATACCAGAACAGAGCCCTGATCTTCACAGCAGGATGTGGTTCAGATTTTAGCAAACAGGCACCCAATCTTGCAGGTCAACAATGGGAATTTTACTCCAGCTATGTAGGGAGAACGAATCCTACAGAGCCATATTGCACAGCAGGTGTTCATCTTGCAGATGGGTTGAAATCAATTATCAGCACTGACTGCTGTGCCATTGGGTAAGAAGGCTGAGATCCTCTGAATTGCCCTCAGATTGTCCCCATTTCCATTCCCAAGAGTCACCAGAGAGTTTTCCTAGCACAGAAAGTTCTGCCCTTACAAGAACAACTTTTTTTTCCCCACGAATGTGACACAAAGCTGCATTTCCTACATGCTGTATTTTAATTTTTGTGTGGCATGAGCAAATATAATTATCAGTACAAAGGATTCAGAAAAAACCCCTATGCTTAGCAACCTCCAGCAAAACTAGCAGAATACACTTGACAAAACTTGTGCTCTGTAATGAAATTCCTACGATGGTGCTTAAAAAACTAGGACAAATTATGCTGTAAGGAGTAGAATATGTAAACGTGGCAAGGAGCTGCATTTTATATTCTGGCTTCAGAGGGGTTACACCCAGCTGACAGCAGTGTGAACGAGACCAGGGCACGACCCAGCAGCAGAGAGACAAGGCTGATTTCTGCAGGGGAATATAGAAACATCCCTTAAGCAGGTCCATGTGTAGGGAGTTCTGAGAAAGATGGAGTGTTTCCATCTCTGCCATGAGTACATGCAGACCCTCTCATTTATGGCAGCCTAAGAAACAACAACAACTTTGGAGCCAAACTACTGGCTCAAACACACGAGTGACTTGCCAGCTCATCCCTGGGGTGATTCTGCAAACCCAGTGATGCACGTACCATGTACCAGGACCATGATAATTTCCATACTAGTCAGCCAGCAGTGACAAATGGAGAACAAAAAAAGAGAGGAGAAGCAGGAAATATGGCAGCTCGCTTGGTCCTGGGTAGCTCTGGGAAAAGGAAAGGATGGCTGCTGATCGCTGCTGCAAGAACATGAGGTTCCAAGAGTGCCAGGAAACCCACAGGATTTCCTCCTTCACTCCCCTCAGCTCTGGGGCTTTTCCTGTCGATGTGCCTCTCCAGGTACCTTCAAGGCTCAAGTTCTCATTGCAAATCTGCAGCAGAGCTGGGAGCTGGAAGAGGTGCCTGGCTCTCCCCATCAGGGCTTACAGATAAGCACTCACTGCAGAGTGATTTATGTTCCCAGGATTTGGACGTAATCCTGCCTCCCTGGGGTAGCTGTTTACTTTCAGAGCCAATTTCCCTGATGGAGCAGGAATATCCACGTCTTGCTTTTCCTCCTTTTTTTCTTTCCATCTCTGCTCAGAGAGTGGGGAAGGGATGGGGTATTCAGCACAGAGCTCACCCAGCCACACACCCTGATCCTGGAGGGGTTCTTGCTACCTTCACAAAACAGGCACAAAATGCAGAACACCTCTGGCTTGATGGATAATTCAATATATTGAATGATGTCAATTATATTCAATCAATTCTTCCCAATGCTGTTGGCATTGCACTCTGCAGCTTGAAGTCAACCATATTTACTTCTCATTCAGTCAAGTGGAGAACCCAGTGCTGGCTGGGACACCCCTCACCAGAGCCCCTTCCAGACTTAAGCCATGGGCTGCAGGAAAGGACTCGTGCACATTTCCAGCCCACTCCAAACCAGCTTTTGCTCTGTGTTCACAGCAGCACACCGAGACAGAGACCTCTGCAAGATCTGAATAAAGCTTAAGCACAAAACAGCCTGACAGTCCTGAAAGAAGACAGGGATCTGAGGAAAATGGGTTTGTAGGTGATGCAAGGCTCTCACAGATTCACTCTGAAGCTGCTGAGCCTCTTAACATCTTCAAAACCTCTTTTCTCCTCTGGGGTCACAAAGGAAGCTGCGTTTCCTGGAAGGCAGCTTTGAGAGGTTTGAGACTCCAGGAAAGTCATGACATTAGCAAAAGTTCTGACACAGCTGCTTGTAAAAGCTGGAAATTGAGCTCTCTGTAGTCATTCATCCTCCTTTGAGGCTCTTGCCCTCATTTCTGAGCTGGCCACTGCAGCAAGGAGCCATCCTGCCTGTGATGCTGGAGTCCACAGGCACATTTTGCGCTCTTTTTTCCCCACGTTGACACTTCAGGCACGTTCTCCAAAGGAAACAGCTTCACAGGGGCCTTGTGCTAGCGGTGCCAGCCTGGCAGCAGCTGGGCTGGGCAATGCACAGTGAGCTTGGCATGGGAAATCAAACCCTCATCTCCCATCCAACAACGCTGCTGACCCCAGGAAAAGCTCAGAGACCTGCCCAAGCTGGGGTGGCAAAACCTCAAATTTTGGACTACAGGTCATCAAAGCCAACATTTCACCACCTTAAGGGTCAGTTTGGGTTTTTCCAGCATCTAACCTATTTATTGAGGGCCTTGGAAGTTTGGCCAAAAGTGAGTGTGTGGCCTGAAAAGCAGTTTTACATCAATAATTCACCCACCAAGAGCCCTCTCCCAGCACTTACAGTGAGTTCAGCCAGTGTGTCACAATTGTCACACCCCAAAACCCAACCAGAATCCTTGGCTGGGGAGAAAATGAGACATTTTAATCATCATTGTTACTAAAACAGAGACCTGTGAAGGATTACTTGCACATTATGGCAGACTTCAATTGAAATGGGCCATTACTTGCCTCATTAATATTTCAAGTGAGTTTGAATGTTCTATGGCAAAAATATATGACTCGGAAACAAATCCAGGTGGAAGGGAAAAAAACCCCACAAAACAAATTTCATTAAATAATGAACATGCATTACTCAAAGTCATCCAGAAGAGTGTCACAGACAAAAAAATCCTGGTGCTCTACTTATAAATAAGGCAAAATTATCTATTCATTTAGGAAAAAGTAATCATGTCAGTTAGACACACCAGGCAAGCATATGAAAAGAAAAATGGCTTTGAAGCTACTCCTGATAGAAGCCTTGACAGCTTGGGAAGAAAACTCTGCAATCCACTTTTTTTTTCCCTAAGTATACATTAGGAAGTCCATTAAAGAAGTGGCATGAATTGATAATTTTTTGTTGCGTAACAGTTTTGAATCTTTAGGAGAACATTAATGCAATACAGCTCTTTTTGCCAGCACCTCTGCAATTCATTTGAAAACAGTTCCCAGCTAAAGGTTCTCCTTATAAATTGGATATTAGCAGGGAACGGAACAGAAGATATACCCCTGCTGCTGTTCTGTTTGTCTCTGGACAGAGCACGGCCTATTCATTTTCTAAAGTTACAATACAGCAAAGCTTTCTGTCATTTTGCGGTTTGGAGCTGCCAATAATTGTTCTAACTTGGGTAGGGGAGGGTCGTTACTCACCTTTATTTGTTCGTAGTGTCAATGAGTGTTACTAAGATGAAGCATTGAAAAAATAAGGCATTTGGTCAAAAACCTTCTCCACAAATCTCAAAGGATTCAGCTCAACCCTAAGCTCAAGGCTTTCCTCTGAATTCGATAAAGACATAGATAAACAAATAAAGTATCTTGGTATGGAGAAAAAACACAACCATCATCACCTGGAAGCTTGAAATTCCATATTTTGGGAGGTGGCAGCTGAGTCAAACCCTCCTCAAAATTCAGTTTTGTCCGAGATATGATTTTTGACCAACAGTTCAGGCCTGTCCCAGAGGTGATGAACAACGTCAAGCTGCAGCCTGACAATTAGGTGAAAACTGAAAATTCCAACTGCACTGAGCCCTGCTGCAGTGAAAGATGGATCAGGGAGTTAGCAGGTGGCCACCTGGCCCCAGGATTCTCTGACTGAGAGCTGGAGGAGCCCATTTGTCTTTTTAATTCAAGTATTTCTCACTAGTTCTATAATTTTTTTCTCTGGCCTGTCTCCCCCATCCTTCTCCTACTCAGGGTGTAACATCTCTTTCTTTATCCATATATGATCCTAATACACAGATATATAAATATATATATATGTGTAGAGATAGATAGATAGATAAATAGATATATATATAAATAGATAGATGGATGGATGGATAGATAGATAGATAAATAGATAGATAGATAGATAGATAGATAGATAGATAGATAGATAGATAGATCAGGAGAACTTTTTTCTTTTTTTTAAAGACCAAAACATTAAAATATGATTTTAAAGCCAAGAGATTTAATATCTTCCCTCCCATGACACACTCCAGCACAGCCTGGACCTTGGAATCACAAGATCCAGGGTTTGTTACCCCAGTGCAACTTTTTTTTCTAGACAAGAATCCTCTCTGAGACTGAAACCGCAGCCCCAGCAGGTTCTTCAGCACTGCTGGGCACAAGCAGGGGACCTCTGCTGATGCCTGCAGAGCCTCCTGAGGAAATCAGGTTTAAAAATAAGAAAAAATTCAGTTGGGAAGCAGCAATGCCAGAGCAGAGAGGAGTATTCTTACCTGAGCTCCACACTTCCCATTTTTTTGGCACAAATTGCAGAGGACAAACCCCACAGGAGCCTGGGACAATCCTGCTGTCCAGAGGCACCTCCTATGCTACCTCCACTGTGCCCTTGCCTGCTTCTGCTGCAGGTAATGCTGTGGGTTGGAGCAGCCATCCAAGGGGAAGTGATGTCTTCCTTTTTTCTGCACTGGGAAAAAAAATATTGTCGTGGACAGAAGGAAAAAAAAAATTTAAAAAGCAGATTTGTCCTGCCAGGGACATTGGGCCATGCCAGGATTAGTTCCACTGCTCAGTTCTCAGATGTCCCTTGGGTGCTGGCTATATGAGCAAGTCATCAAAAAGAAAAAAAACACAAACGCTGAGAAAAATTTCATAAATTGAACGATTATATTAAATCCTGATTTGCCCTGTTCTTTGCTATGCCTGTAGCTTAACCACTGAAAGCTAATAAATAACCAAGATATTTTTCACACCAGAAGTTCTGAGGCTTCAGCAAACCCAGCCCTGAGCTGTGGGTGAAGTGCTGCTTTTCCAGCAGAGCCTGTGCCAAGCACCTGTACAGGTGAGAGCAACCGTGGGGCTGCTGCCCTGGGCTGGGGGGTGGGAGCCACCCAGAAATTCAATGTTCTCAAGCTTCTGAGTCATGTCACAGCTCCTTCTCCAGGCACTCAGAGCAAACTCGTCTGCCACCTTCTGTCCCTGAGAGGATATAACTCGCTTGGAAGAGTATTTTCCCATTTTTAGGGCAGGTTTGGTGTGCAGGGAGCAGTGAGGAGTTTTGGGGCTGTTTGGGGTAATTTGGGGTTGATCCCACTGCCACGTGCCCTGTGCCAGAGCTTGAGGCACAGCAGGAGCAGGGGAAGCAGAGAGGCGCTGGCATTTCAAGACTGATGCCCAAAGAGAAGGAGACAGATAAATGATGGGTGCCAGGGCTTGGCTCCCAGAGTGCAGGGAGGCATTTCCCCAGGAATTCCATCCCAGGGAGAACCCAGGCTGGCTTTGTGTTATGGCAATGAAAAATGACAGCTGCACAAGGCCACAGGGCTCCAGACCCTCTGCCTTCAGCCAGATTGATGAATCAGAGAGTTTGCCTCTCATGGACCTGCCTAACGAGGCAGGAACGAGCCTGGGGTCCCAGGGAAGCTGTGCTACCTTTGGAGAAGGGATGAGGAACAAGCCTGGGGTCCCAGGGAAGCTGTGCTACCTTTGGAGAAGGGATCAGGAACGAGCCTGGGGTCCCAGGGAAGCTGTGCTCCCTTTGCAGAAGGGATCAGGAACCAGCCTGGGGTCCCA
The DNA here is from genome assembly GCA_013186435.1 of Turdus rufiventris. Lineage (NCBI taxonomy): Eukaryota > Metazoa > Chordata > Aves > Passeriformes > Turdidae > Turdus > Turdus rufiventris. Next base: position 271,278 of record PYHW01009944.1, read on the forward strand.
GGGAAGCTGTGTTCCCTTTGCAGAAGGGATGAGCACCCAGCCTGCCTCCCCAGGAACAAGGCAAAACCCAAAGTGGAGCTTTGTCTGTCCCCAGAATTGTCACTGAAGGGAAAATGGAAAAAAACCCCCCCAAAACCAAGAACAACGAAGCCTCAACAATGGTGGCAAATTGTGTTGGTTGTCTCAATGCTCCTCAATTACTCGGCACAAATGCTAATTGCAATCGTTCCTTTCTGTGGCTCAGTCAGCACAAATCTCAAAGCCCGAGATAGTTTTTCTTTATCTGCAAGCCATCTGTCAGGCTAATTCTCTTCTTGCTGAGAGTTGAGCTGTTTTGTTTTTCCTTTAGCACCATCACAAAGAGAGAGTGCTGTTTGTCCCCAGCCCAGCTCCAGGCTCCTCCATGGATGCACAGAAATCTGCAGCTTTCCCCATGGCCTGAGATCCGTGTGCTGCAGGGGGATTTTGGTGTCAGGACAGGCAGTGCCCTCCTGCAGCACTGACCTCAACACCTTGAAATTGCTCTGAAGAGTAATGTAAAATCAGAACCTCTGCTGATGCTTCTTTTTCTGGGGGATTGATTTATCCTGGTACCTGTGACTGCATCTCAAAGTTTAATGATTCATTCGCTTTAATAATGCAAGCAGATATTGAGGAGGTTTTTGGCTTCCTCAGACAGGCTCTTTTAATAATAAAACCCACTTTCATTTGTTTTCTTTTCAAAATAATAACAGATAAACTCAAGGGGATTCTTGCTCTCTGCACATCCTTAGTTTACAAGGAATTTTCTGACCTCTCTACTCCTGCCCTGGTCCTCAGCAAGGCGCTGTTGGATGGAGGAGGATGCATTCACCTGCCCTTGTACAGGATGGGCATTTTCTGCCCCATCTTCCCTCCTTTTCCCTGCGTTTCTTCCTTTTTTCCTTGCCTTTGCCAGGTAATTTTGTGGGATTGTTTCCCCTGATCTCCCTCTCTGGGCTGTCCATAGTTAATCAGGAGCAGCCCAGCTTGAGCTGCAGCCTGGCTGGAGCAAGGCAGCTCTTACTAGGACAGCATTTATAAAAGGGTCAATTCCGTCCACGCTGAGGCTTTCAACTCTTAGCAACAAAATCCATGTGTTTTGTGCAGCTGTGTGCCCGAGGTAGCTGCAGAGGCCACAGGAATCAAAGCTCAGCTGGCAGAAATCACACCAAAGAGGTGTTTATTGACACATCTCTTTGCCAGAATAAAAAAACAGCTCCATTATTGCGTGATAAAACTCCTGCCCTGGAGCTATGGACCTAGAGAAGGGCGGGATATTCCCTGTGGCAGGATTTTTCTCTTTTGGGGCATCTGCTTCCATTCTGCTTTCCCATGTCCAGCAGTGTGAATGTGGATTATCCTCAATGTCTAAGCAAAGGCAGGAGGGAGATACCTTTCATTAAATGTCATAGACTCAGCATTTCTGCACAGAAAATGTGAATCCACTGCAATCTTCATGTGACAGTGTGTGGCAGCAGGGTGCTGACACCCACAGGAAGGTTTCCTGCCAGACCTGATGCTCAGGGCCACCAGTGAGCTGAAAACACAGAACAAAATCAATTAACCAGCTGCAAGATGCTCCTGTGGGGACAGGAGTGCTGGGAATCTGTGCTGGATGGGGTCACACCACCACCAGTGGCTCCTCAGGCTTTCAGGAAAGTTTTACCTGGATATTTGCTGCTATGGCTTTGATGCTGTTTTCTTGAAAATCCCTGATTCCACTTTTCTGCTACCACCAGCTCAGGACTGGGCGCACTTCCCTCCTCTTCTCCATGCTGGTTTAAGTGGCTCCTTTGTTTCTGTACCTTCTGATTCCTTTTTCCAAGCCCATGCTCTCGTCTGGCCTTGACTGCTCAAAGGTGCAACACCTCCACTGCTTATGTGGTACTCCAGGGATCCCTTATTCTGCCCTTTCATATTTTATTGCCTTTTCTCTGTCTGCTAAGAATTTATTACACTTACAGCTATTTTTTTACCATTCCTTCTGAAGAAAACCTGTTTTTTGTGGTCAGTGTGTGATGGTCCAGAGATCTGTCAGTCTCTGTCTGCACCTTTTGAACTTCTCAGCTGTTTCAGTTTGATGCAGGATCCCAGCTGGAGCAGTGTGAGAGTGCTGCAGTCACTGCAAACAGCTGGATGGAAGAGGAGGAGGCTGTTAAAGCCTCTCCTGGAGGAAAGATTGCTGCAGGAATGAATCTCCAGCAGACATCAGAGAATCCACCAGGTTCTGGTGGTTGTTTCGTTGCTTGTGTCTCCCTTAAAATATTTTTCACACCCCTCCAGCAGCCCCAGGGTTTCTGCTGGAGCAGAAATGTGTCTGATTGAAATCCCAGTGAGCAGCTGGGACTGTGACCAAAGCAGGAGGTGGGGAATGTTTCCTTCCTCTTAGGTCACTGTTCAGTCCCAAAACAACAGTTCTGTCACCAGCTGAGTGACTTCACACTTTTTAGCCCCTGTTAGTTTCTCCTTTCTGCTCTTAAGCAGTATTTATATAAATACTTTTAAAAATCTAAGCCTACCCTAGTATTTTTCTTGGTTTAGTTTTTGTTTTCTTGTTGTTTTTAAGTGTTATTGCTTTATTAAATTCCTGACAGCCTGTGCGAATTACACCTGAGAGAGGACTCTGAGCTCTGCTTTTACTTTTTGGAAAAAAAAAACCCAAACAAAACATTTCCTGCAGGAGCAGCATCATTTCCAGAGGGCAGCCCCCTCCTTCACCTCTGCAGAAAGAGTTCCACCTGCATTTTCAGCAGCTTGTGCTCCTGAAAATGGTGAGTGGGGCTCAAGGTCTCTGAGGAGCATTTACAGGATGAGTGGAGGTGCAAAAAGCAATTTCTGTGTCCCAGCCTGGCCGGTTGCTGTTCCACAGCAGGGGCAGGAGAGGGTGCTGCAAAACCGGTGACAGGGACCTGCTGTGCCCCAGCTCCAGACCCTGAAAACACATTTTCTCCTAAGGGGGAAACATTTATTAATAATTCCCTCTGGAGCTCAGCGTTTCAACTTCCCAGCTATGAGCAGCTCAGGGTGGAAACCAGTCCACATGCTCATTCAGCAATAATTTTAAGTTAAAAAAAGATAATGTGAAAGTATTCAAAACTCCACATTTTAGACATTTTTCAGTTTTTCTTTCTGTGCGATTAAAGATGAACTTTACAACCTGTGGTGTTTTCCGTGAAGGAGGAATGGGTGGGGATGCTCCAGCATTGTTCATCCATCCCTGCCTGGAGCAGGTGCCAGCCCTGGAGCTGGCAGGGGTCACTGTCCCTGTGCCAGGCTGATGGGCTCCTCTGGCTGCTCCCTGGTGACAAACCCCTGTCCCAGGGGTGACAGCACCTCTTAGCTGGGCACTTGGCACCCTGGGGCATTTTGCAAGTGAAAAAAACAAAAGTAATGAATTTCCAGTGCTGAAACCCAGCCCAGGCTGGGCAGGGAGCTCAGGGCTGAGCGTGTCCTGCCCGTGCTGGAGGGATGTGCTGGGCAGGACAGGCCCTGGAACTGCAGGAGAAGCAGGTTTTATCCCAGCTTTCACTGCAGCTCCTTGCACAGAACCTTCCTCAGAAATCCCTCAGAATTTGGGGAGGAAGGCTGCCCTGGCAGGGTCTCAGTGGTTCTGGTGCTGTCACACAGCCCTGGCTGATCCCCACACTGCCAATCATCCAGTGAGGCTGTCAGCATCATTGCCAGCTGCTGTGGGGCTGCTGCTCCCACAGCTGGAGCACAAACGGAGCCTTCAGAGCAGGACAGACCCTCCTCCAGGTCATTTTTAGGGAGCCATCCTGGCTGCTCCTCACTATTTCAATCCCTGGGCCTTCCCTCAGCCTTGCTGAAGTCCCTCAAGTCCCTCCCAAGCACTTTTGGTGTCACAGATCTGCCTGGAGCGTGACCTGCTGGCACAAGGGCAGGGGGCTGCAGCTCCCTGCATCCCTTTGCATCACCAATGTTTGATGCAGTTATTTGAACAGCCACTGCTGCTCCCTGGGCTGAGGCTGAGACCAGGAGCTTCTCTGTAACAGTTTCGGTTGGGTTTAGTCCCATCCCAGGCTCCTCCAAACTGAAGGGTCCTGTTTTATCCAATGTCTTTCTGTGTCCAATATCTCCTGTGCTGTGCCCACGGTGTCCCCAGGCTCTCTCTGTTTTAAACAGAAATTATTTTCAAAATTCTTTCCCAATTTCTTTGTATCTAGCTGTTAAATCCATTGCTGAGGGAGTGTGAAATAGGGACTGGACTTCTCAAGGGTTTCTGACCATTCTGGCCTTCCCAAGGGTTATCCCACTGATGGAAAGCCCCTGGGGTGGGATGAGCAGATTCCTTCAATGCTGGGAGCAGACAGTGGGGTGTGCCTGCTCCTTCATACTCCTGGGCATGCACAGTGAAATTGCTTCACATGAAAGAGGCTGGAGGAGCTGATGCTGGAGAAAACTTCCTGATGGAGAAGCCCACAATATTCCAGGTTGGAGACCAGCCAGAAGGTCAGGAAGGGTTGGCTAATGGAAACACATGTTGGATTATTGGCCTCACCTTCAAAAGTCCCAGTCTGAAGTTCTCCCAGCATGACAGAACAGTGCAAGATGAAGGTACATATAATTCATGTGCCAATCTTTTAATTGATTTGCCTAAACAGGCCCTGATCATTCCAAGTTTTAATTGTTACTCTGAGCTACATGAAACCTAATTTATTTTCCAGCATCTTTCCTGACACCTTAAGAAACTCAACCAAACACAGCCCAAGGACCCTCAAGCAAATAGGCCAGGTTGACAGGTCTATTTTCACACTACTTGAAATTGCATTTTAATCTTCCTAACCTCTTTTTCCTTGTGCAGCTCCAGCATGGGGCAGGAAAACAGCTGCTCCTTGCCAGCTGGGAAAAGGTGATGTGCATGGAAAGGACAATTCTGCCCCCAACACCACGAGAAATAACCAACCAACCAAAAAATCTCAGCTGATGACATCACTTGAAACAAAAACAGACCTGAGAAAAGAGAGGAAATAAAGTTTCTTCTGACCATTAATGGCCCAGTGATGGCTGCAGATGGAGTTCCCCATCTTTGGGAGCTTCAGGGCATCACCCTCTCACCCTCCTTCTCAAACAATAGCCAGTGTACCCACCCCAACACCCCCTTTTTTTAAAAAAAATAGGAAAATGTGGCAAAAAGCACCCCCCCCCCTTTTTTTTTTCCTGTTTTTTCTTCTGCCTCTGTTTCAGGCTCCGATTTTTTGGTCATGCAGGTCCCTAAGACAGCCCTGACATCCCTGTTAGGGCAGTTCCTATCAGCAGCTCCAATTTCTGTTGCCGGCCCCTCACTGGGGAGGGAGCATCCTGTGAAGAGGATCTCAGTGCTGATCACAAATGAAATATTAAACCTCCAGAAAAGACATCATTAATTACCTGTGTGCATGCTAACACACTTCACCCAGAGGTCCCCAGATGCCCAGCTGCCAATCAGGAGTGTTGTCAAAAACAGTCAAAAGTTTTTGGTTTATGAATAGGAAATTTGAGGCAGAAGTGTTTCCCCACAGGCTGCAGCCCCACACATGCAGGGTGATACCTGTGGGGTGAACTCCCAGCCCCAGAAGCAGCTCTGATTTACCCCAAAATATCTTCCTGGACTGGATGGCAATGCAGATGCTGCTGCTGAGCAAATTCCAGGTACACACCAGGAGAGGAGCTTAAGCCTTCTCCCCTTGTGCAAGGCAATTCCCAGCTTGCTCCAGAGCCTTTGGAGCATGATAATTGCCTTGGGAAAATGCAAATATACCAGAACTGGCTGTGGGGTGGGAGTAGGGAAGAAAAAGCCCCCAGGAGCGTGGAGGTGGCAGCGTTATAATCTCAGCTTGTCATCTGTTGAACGTTATTAAACAACTCCTCAAAATAGCAGCCATCATTATTCCTATATGGAGCTCAATCTGGAGAGCTTTTAGCTCCTTCACTCTTCTCCTGCTTCACTTTCCTGCTCCAGAATGTGTGGTTTGGGGTCCCACATCCACAGCAGAGATGTGAGGGAGCTGCTCATCCATCAGCAAAGCTTTGCCCAAGGAAACTCTGGCATCAGCCCTACCCCAGTTTCACCAGGCTCAGCTCTGTTGACATGAACATAGTTTTTGTTGCATTTTTAATTGTAAAAATGTATTTACATGAATAAAATACAGCTCACTTGGGGATATGACCTACTTTTTATGGGAAGATAAAACAACTGTAGGTTTGTGTTTTTATTTCATATATTTCAGCTGTTCTCAGTCAGACAGCACTGCTGAAGCAGATCAATAGGAAATCCACAGCCACTAGGATGCTTTTTTTTCTGTAAATAACCACATTCTTATCAAGATGTCAGGGAGCTGCTGCATTTCCATGATGAAGCCTTTAACCTTCAGATCAGTAAACAGTTTTGACAGTACATAATTTATATGGAAATAAATAATTTGATGGGGATTTTATATGTACATGTTCTGCACTGCTGGAGAGACCTTCTCTGTTTATCTGAATAATGAATAAATACACTAAATAATATATAATCCTATTGTCCTGGACAAACATGGGTCATCCCAAAATTTTAAGTGCAGCAGGAGCTGGGGATGCTCTCTCCAGAAACAGACCCTGTAATTTCTGCTTAAATAAAACACAATTTGCTTTTCCAGGATGATCAAGAGCTCTCACTCAGATATTTGAGCTTGTTTAACATTGAAGCAAGGCAGCTTTAAAAGCCATATTATCTCAATTTAAGGTGTTGGACAGGCACTGCACAGCCTTGGCCTGTGCCACTGATTCTTCTCTCATCCCCTCACTTCAGCAGCCTTTGATGAGCTGAGCTGGAGACAGATTAAAGCAGCATTAAGACCCCCACAGCACTCAGTTATGCTAAACCTAAATGCCACAGATTTACTTACTGAACATGAGGAATTGAGCAGGATCTGGCTGCACTGACAGGACAGGCTGCTGCTCCTTCTGTGTGTGACTCCGATCGTGTTCCCCTTCCCACGGAGCTGAACTCCCCCCACCCCCTTTGGGACCAGCTGAGTGACATCTCAGTATTTATTCAAATTGGCTGTTATTAATTAAATAACACCTTTCAGCTTCCTTGGCAGGTTTTCCCTTGCAGTTGCAGTGGGAAGCTGACGTGTGTCAGGGTGTCAGGCAGATGTGAGAACCTCAGGGTTATAATTTTGTAAACATGCACCTCATTAAAAAAGTTATCACTATAGAAAATAATAAATTTTTCTTTTGTGCCTTGCAGCTCCTCTATATGAAACCAAACTACCAAGTGCTATTACACAAAGACAGCTCCTGTTCAGTAGAGCTTTGCTTGGCCTTAATTTGGGCTCCGAGGTGGATCCTGCTGCAGTCGGAGGGACTTCAGCACGTGCCTAAACACTTTGCTAATTAGCAACAAAGCTGAATCTCAGGTCTGGGGATTTATCTACACACAGGTTTAGAGGGATTTGGTGGTGGTTGGGATTAATTGCAGTAAGAATGGCTTTGATCCAAAATGAGCCATGTAACCAGGGCTGGGGCTGCCCTTTGGGCACACAGAGCTGCAGCAGCCTCAGTTTGGGCAGCTGCAGAACCCGGATAAGCACAAGCCATGGAACACCTTCTTTGCACCCCTGTCACACCTGGCTTGCCTCTAAGAAAATGAATGCACACTGTCCTAACATTAAATATTAAAAGCAGTTGCATCTTGTCACAGCTTTGGAGATTTGTCCGGAGCCGATGACAAAAATGGCTTTTTGGGGAATAACCTTGGCTGCTGGTGCTGTGTATTTTCAAGGCATATTAATCAATTTCTGTGTGAATTCTTGTCCTTTCACTGAAATGGAGAGAGGGATGCGGCTTGGGGAGATCTGAGGTGGTTTGATTAAAAATGCTGGACAGACCCCACAGAACATCATGGTAGAAACTGCTCAAGACATGAAAATATCTGATTAGAGTCAGGAATTCCCTGAATCCAGCCCTTGGGATAGAATCTGGCAACACAGGGGAGTGGGGCTAGGTTTTTTTTTTGTTATTGTTGAAGTAGTGCTTTCCTGTATTTCAAATTGTAATAATAATAAAAAAGGAGTCTTTCTTCTACAAAGTCTGAGTTGACCAGAGATTCAAAGATGAAGTGGTGTGAAAAGAAGAAGGGTTACATTTGGGAGTATTAAACTCACACAGGGTAATTGCTGCAGCCACCTCCTGCCCCTTATAGCCACTGCCCACGGAGGCCACCACAACCCAAAATCTGAGGTATCTAAAACCCTAGATGAAGATAAAGCAATGAGGCAACTCTTCTCTCTCTACATTCTACTGTATCCATGGGAACAGGCTGGGATTTGACATCTACACAGCAGCTATAGACAGAAACCCTGCAGTGCACAGAGGAAAGGTCAGAGGAGCATCCCAGCCATGGGGCACTGGGGACACCCTGGGGACACCCTGGGGACACCCTGAGGACACCCTGAGGACACCCTGCTCCCTGCCCAGCAGTACAGCTTTCCTTTTTTTGCAGAAAGAAGAGTTAGAGAGCTGATATGGTTCTTGGGCACAAAAAGCTGGTGGAGTAAAGGATGCTGCAGTGGGGTGAAGGAGACTCTACCAAAACCCCAAAACTGGATGAGGAAAACAAGAAGGAAAAAAGCTGTTTTTCTAGATAGGTTTGACTGTCAATTTGGGAAAAAAAAAAAGGAAGTAAATAAATAAATCTCATGAGGAAGGAAGAAGAAAAAAATAAATATCTCTCAGCTACTTCTCATTAGTGGAGGAGTATTTACTCAGGTGAATATTCTCCCTGCTCACACAGCATCCCCAGCACAGGCACACCAGCTCTGCACAGCTAACAAGCTATCAGCAGGGAAGAATAAGACTGTTTAATTTCTTAGCACACCTTGAATAGCCCATGGGGCCAAGTTACATTTGGGAAAATGAATACACAACCTTGACAAATAGTATTAATAATGCAGCACAAGGACTCGAGAGCAGAGCTCTGTGAGCTGGAAACCCCCATGTTGTGTGCACCAAGTCAGCTCCTTACCCTGCCTCAGTGGTGTGTGCCTGGAAAGAACCCTAAAAATACCTTTGGGTCTTGTCTGCTTGAAGCTGATAAAGGGAACAGGTTTTTAACCCTGTGTTCAGATGATGGAACAGCGAAGTTTACCTGGGGCTTCCCAGCAGAAGGATTTGTTCGCCCCCTGCCCACCTGACCAACAGCTCCATGTCCCCCTCCAGGGCAAGAGCAGCACCAGCAGCACCAAATCATCTCCCAAACCTCATCTCACACAGCAGCAGCTTCACCAGGGCTCTTGGTCTGCATCCTTGCCTGGACTGGGGGGGTTAGTGCCTCACAGGATCCCCTGCCTGACCTGAACCTTGCCAGGGGCTCCTCGTACCCACTGCCACCATAGCTGCAAGGAGAGCAGCACTGGAGGGCAGGTCATCTCCACTTACCTGTGAATTTATATATTTAATTATGGTTTTTTTCACTGTGCAAGAAAGGGCTCTGGAGCCTCAAGATGCTCCAGCAGTAACTGGAGGAGAACAAGACCCAGCACAGCCTTTTTATTCCTGGCTACTTCATTACTGCTTGTGTTTGGTCTTTAATGAACCTCTTGCATCCACACCTCATGGTTCAGTGAGGGCTGTCAGGACACTACTTATGGGAAAATGCTTCCTACCAGGGCTCTATCACACCTGGGGCCACAGGAGTGTTGTTGTCTAAAGGGGGAATAAAGACAGGCCTGGGGATGCTGGCAAAGGAGCTTTCATATCTTGGGAGACACAGGCCACAGAACGTCTTTTTGGGCTTACAGAAAGGGGATTTGGTTAAAAAAACCCACACAAAGGGAAAGGGTGGCTCCTGGGAGTTCCCTGAACATCCAACTCTCTAGCCAGCCTCCCCTGAGCTGGGGGCTCACTCACCTCCCATGTGCCATTCCCTGAGTCACCATCCATCATCCACCCATCCATCCATCCATCCATCCATCCATCCATCCATCCATCCATC
>PYHW01009944.1:281701-394670 GCA_013186435.1 Turdus rufiventris
CCATCCATCATCCATCCATCCATCATCCATCCATCCATCATCCATCCATCATCCATCCATCCATCATCCATCCATCATCCATCCATCACCCATCCATGATCCAGCACCTGGAGCAGGGAATTGCCCCTGGATCAGGTATTTATCAGGTATTTATTTACCCCTTGATCCCAGCAGCTCTTTCTGATGCTGTAGTTCAAGGAGACACAGCCATGCACACAGACTCTGACACCAGTTAGTCATTCATGCAAAATAAAGTTTTTGTGCTTCTAAGTACAAACCATTTTCTGTGCAGTGTCAGACAGCAGTCACCTTCCCACGGGCCTGGGGGAGGCTTGGCTCATCCCATCGGGTGAATTTAAGGACTCACCAGGGTAAAATCTCTAATTTAATTGGTAGTTTACCCTCAAACTCCACTTCTTATTTATTGCAATCAGAGCAACGCACAGAACACAGAGAGAGGCCATCACTGAAGTGGGTGGGGAGAGACTGAAGGAGGGGATTGAGTGTTGCTCCTCAGGAGGGAATGATGTGGGGTAAAACCGTGCCAGGTAATTAGAAGAGGTGATAAAATGATTAATAGGTGTCCTAAGGGGGTGCTGCATGTACTTCTTAAGCATTTATTGCTTGGAGAGCTGCAGCTCCAGGGTGGTGAGCCTTGCAGGGTGGCTGGGCTCACCCCAGTCTCTCACCCAGGCCATGTCTCCGAGGATCAGACTCTGGAAAAGTTTCTGCACAGTCCACAAAAATGTGATAACTGCATTAGGAGCCCACAGCCACCCAGAGCCAGAGCTGCTGCCACAGCAGGCACTTTGGGAGGGATAGAACTGCACCCAGAGGCACAACCATTGCTGCCTGTGCTTTGCAAACACATTACCCTACCCAAATTATGCATTTACTGAACCAACAGCAAACATTTATTTTAACAGATTTCTTCTGGCAGTCCTGCACTTGTGCTCACTGGGTGAATGTGTGAACTCCCAGGCTCGGAAATGCAGCCACATGATGAGAATCTCTCCAATGAATTAAAATAATTACTTTTCTAATTTGCCCCTAGACTCTGCTAAACCTTCTGGGGCCTTGAGGAAGGCATGAAGATTTTCTAATTTCTTCTACTTGTGTAGGCAAACATTTTAATTTATAAAATGAATAATTCTGTATTTAATCAGTGCAAAGGAAAATTCCACTCGGGCACAGGGATGTCTCATGATGCTGCACAGGATTACCCCAGAGAATGTGGAGAAATGTGGCCATGAGAGAGCCCTTGTGGCTCTGGGCATCATCAGTTTTGGTGATCCTGAACATCTGCCTAACAAGGACTGAGAATATCAGGATCCATCAGGAGTTACATGAAAAAGGCAACAGCCTTTGAGGCACCAAAAATCACCAGCATCAAGCCCAGAAAACCAGATCAGGCCCTGGGAAACTCAAAATGATTGCTTGTGAATTCCAGTGCTTTTTGGGAGCCAAATTCACCCTGAATCTGGAGATCCTGATGTAAAACTGAAGTTTTATCAGGCTGGGGGAGGTAAGGACCAGTAGATTTGTTACTGGATGGTGGGGCTGGGTTGTATTTAGTGCTTGAACCTTCCCAGCAGCCAACCTGTCGCATAGCTCTTAAAAACTGGGGCTTAAGTGAGAACTCAAAAATGCTTGAGGGTCATAGAGGAACTGAGGTTTAATAGAACTGTGTCTACAAAAAGATGCCCTGATTTTAAAACTTTGTAAATTAGGAGTCTACCCAGATATACACCAGATATACATTACTTGCTTCTCTGGAGGAGCTGGAGAGGAAAAATCCTGTTCCATAGCTGGCTGGATACACTCCTGCAGTGATGTTCTGTGGAATGGGTGTTGTAATAGATGCAAACTGTGGTGCTGCATCAGGACTTGGCCCCTGCTTTGGAGGAGTTTGTAAATAATAAATATTTAATAGCAAATAATAATATTAAATTAAAAAAATGAAGAGGTCCAACATTCATTACACAGTGTGATACAAATGAGGTTAAAACTTCATATATTCTATTTCTTTTAATTAACAGTAAGACAAAACAAGCTCAAATATACCAAGAATCCCCAGATGGTCTTGTTTCGCAGAAAGGAAATTTTCAGAAAGGTTTAAAATAATAAGAACAGAAATAAAGTTTGGACAAAGCTCTTTCTCCTGGAAGGTGACAAGCTGGGGCTCACACAAGGGATCACAGCCTTTTCCTTCCCCGCCCTTTATTTTCCACCAGTGATGCTCTCCCCTGGCAGCTGGCTAAGGCCAAAATACCAAAGTATCAAATAAAATTTTCAAACTTAAAACCTCAAAATAAAGTTTATATACACACACACTAAAAGCAAAAATTTAATTTTCTTGCCAAAATGTAATATAAGCCAACTACTTTGCTGCAGTGGACTTGTACCAATAATCTCATCTACATCACTTAACACCAGTTTGGGATCTTGCCTTTCACTGAAACAACTTCTTTCTGCTAAATCTTGCACCTGATGTTTCCCATGGGAAAGGTTTAGGTTGTTTTCCACTCAATGCTGCACTGAAATTCTCCCATTTATGTTTCAGACCTCTTGTCTGTAGGACAGCAGAGGAAATTTGGGTGCTGGAACCACCCCTCCAGCCCAGCATCCCGGAGTGCCTCCAGTCTAACTTGAGATATTTAAGCAACAGTTTGCAAGTGGCCATAAAGGAACAACAACCTGCTGGTGTCCAAAGCTGCTGAGGTCTCATTGAAGGATGGCTATTTCCATTCCAGCCTGGCTGGAAGTGATATCCAGCACTGAGAGATACCAATCAGTAAGTGTTCAGTCAAGGCAAAATTTATATTTTTCTAATACTGGTTGTTTCTTGGAAAGTTACACAAATCTTTTCTGCCTGCTGGCGCTCTGGCCAGTAAATATAGAATTCAATGATACAGTTGAATGCACAAACTTTATCAGCCTACCTGCCTACACCAAAAAAATACACCATTTTTTTCCTTAGTTCTACTCTATTTTCTTTTTTCCTGTTCTTGAGTCCAGCCCTGGATTTATCCCCCAGGCAGAACTGCTGTTTGCTCAGCGGGATGAGCTGAGAGAGGAGGACTTTGGAGAGATTCTTAGTTATGCAGGGAGAAATAAAACAACCCAAAAAAAAACCAAAGAAAGGGAAACATCCCAATTCTCTAGGTTACACTATTGGTTATATAACCAATCTCTCTGGTTATATTTACGCTCCTATAAATAGAGAATTGGCCAGGAAGAGCGGCCTAAAGAAAACGACAAACGGAGTCGGGACGCGGCGCGCGCCGGAGCGGGCGTGGGGCTCAGCACGGGGACGAGGACATCTGGTCGTAGTCAGGACACTTGAGCAGGGCTGGGTAGTTACTGTTCATCTGCAGGGACGCCTCGCTGGAGATGTCCGAGGGGCTGCGGCCCCGCGCCCACGCGTCGGGGTGCAGGAACTGCCCCGAGTAGTCGGAGCAGTTGCTCAGCCGGGGCCGGTAGAAGCCAGGATGGGGTCTGTAGAGGTCCTCGGCCGTGTAGCGCTTCATGAACAGGTACACAGACATCACCCCAGCGCTCTGAGGGACAGAGACACGGCCTGAGGCCTTGCATTGCCACCCAGATGGGTTAGCACAAAAATCGTCTTTTTTGAACAGGCACATAGACATCACCCGCACACAAATTGCCTTTTTGAACAGGTACACAGACATCACCCGCACACAAATCACCTTTTTTGAACAGGTACACAGACATCACCCCAGCGCTCTGAGGGACAGAGACATGGCCTGAGGCCCTGCATTGCCACCCAGATGGGTCAGCACAAAAATCGCCTTTTTTGCGCTGGTACTGATGCTCTAAAGCACCCAAGGGCTGTCCCTGCCCTACCCCGTGCCTTGGAGCTGTGCAATGAATAATGTGGTACAGCCTCATCTCTGCTTTTCATGCCTGGTACCAAGCTGTGATCAAATGCTCCAGCAGTGCTCCAGGTTGGGTTTGTCCCCCCTGTATGTCCTCTTCACACTATGTTTTAACCCCCATTCCTCAGAGCCCTCCTTAAACCCCATCTGAGCCCTTTTTTTGCCAGCAGCCTCAGCCTGCTCACCCCTGGGAAGGGATAAACTTATTACAGGGGTGTGGGTACCTCTGTGAGAAGGAAGGAGATGGCAGAGAAGGCAAAGGACCACCCATATTTGTAATTGAAGAACGACTCCGAGTCCTTGGTCCTGTTGAGCATCTCGTCATTAATGCTGGATATGTAGAGGACCAGCCCCACCACCAGTGACAGACCTGGAGAAGGACAGTGGGAAATGCTTCAGGGATGATGTTGCTGAAGAAGAACCTTCCTGAAGGCCTGACTTTGGGGAAAAGTAAAAAAAATGTGGGTGCTTGTAATAAACGGGTAAAGAAGCTGCCCTCCTGCTGCTCTAACTCAGGGCACTCCTCTCATTTCAGTCAAGCATTTCCTGCTCGGGGAAATCTGTGAGCGCTGGGAGGAGAGATCTGGCTCCGGTAGGAGCTGCTTCAAAGCTCAGCTGTCACAGCTATTTGTTTAGCACTTGCACAACACCATGAATAAAACATTCACTTTTCTCATGTAGACACAGCCCAAGTGAGCAGTTTGAAGTTTCAGATCTCTCCTGTGACTGATGTGCTGCGAGTCTCCTCCAGCACCTGCTCCTGCACGGGTTGGGGGGCCTTTCCCCACATTTCCACAAACCAGCTCTGCATCCATCCCACAAAGTCTGCTCAGGCTGTGGGACTGAGCTGCGAGCAATGAGTCCGACAAGGACCGACCAGGGCAGCTTAGGAGAGCACCAGCAGCTAGCAAAGCAAACGTGCTCCATGCTCAAGGGCTGTCAGGAGAAAAGCTGGCTTGCCAAACCCACCTGACAGGATGAAGAATATCCCCGAGACGAAGGCCAGGATGGTCCTGTGAGGCCGGATGTGGCCGATGTTGCTCAGGATGAAGCCGATGAACATGAAGAAGAGGCTGACCAGGGGGAAGGGGGTGGCAGAGCGGATCATCTCTGTTGAGAGAGGAGCAGAGGGAAGTGAGAACAGGTTAATATTCCCTAAATAGTGTGAGAAATGGGCTTGGCTGGGTGAGTGGGCTCCAGCCCTCCTGCTCAGACCACGTTGTGTCTGTGTTTCTCTCCTTGCTAATGAGCTGAGTAAAACATAGGATTATGGAATCACAGAATGGTTTGGGTTGGAACAGACCTCGGGTTCCAGCTCTCTGCCATGGGCAGGGACACTTTCCACTGTCCCAGGCTCCATCCAACATGGCCTTGAACATTTCCAGGGATGGAGCATGCACAGACTCTCTGGGCAACCTGTGCCAGTGTCCCACCTCCATGGTTTGCACTTCTGAGGGTTCCTGTGTGAAGTCTTGCACAGGAAACCATCAGAACCTGCATTTCTCTCTGGTTTCACTGCATAAGTGTTTGCAGAACACTTCTATTTATTAATTCAGAAATTACTGCAGAAATTCAGAAATTCAGAAATTACTCATCATGAGAGCTATGACACTCCATCCTTAATTCATCCTGCTATATAATGTGTAATATGTAGGGGATATATAGGGAATAAATACAGCTGAAAATTATGAAGAGGAGATTAAAAAGCCAGACACTTTGATAAACATTAGTGCTGAATAGCCAGTGAAAGGAAATTGTACAGTTTAGAGACTCCATGAACATCCTGCCATCAGAAAGGGATGTTCCCAAAAGCTTATGAGCACACTGGGTAATTCCCAGAGTGAAAAATGCAGTTGCATGCTTGTATGGCAGCACTGTCAAGGAAGTCAGAGCTTCTCTGGCAAGGACAAAAAGGGGGTTTCTTGGGGAGGGTCCCTAGCACTTGGAACTTGGTGATTTGCAGGATGTAAAGGCTGGAAGCCCACCAAAGCACTTACTCAGGACGTTGATTGTGGATTCAGATGTGAGCTGGATGTTCATGGGCATGACGTATTCGATGGTGAAGCACCGGCCACGCTCCTCACCTGTGGCAGACACAGACAAAAACATAAGCTCTGAAGCCAGGGGGTTTAAGGTCACCCTTGGGTTGATATGAGAGCTCCTCACTTGTCCCCTGACTTTTCCGAAGTGGCTGAAACTTTGTGACATTTCAGGTTGGTCACTTTGAGATTCCCATTCCCTTGGGTTCTGTTCAACTCTCTCCCTGCAGCCAAGTTGCTTCATCAAACTTGGCACAGACAGAGGAAAGGTCCAGCTGACCTGAATCCAAATTTTGCAGGGATGAAATGGAAAGTTTTTAGCTGCTGCCCAAGGCGCTGTGTCTGCAGCTCTGGAACAGGGCAGGGGGTCTGGCAGGGCAGCAGCAAACTCACCAAAGTCTGTGTGCAAAGGCACATTTACCCTTTGGGCTGTTAAAGTCAGGCATGAAGAGATGACATTGCTTGCCAAAGGTTGTGCCAGAGTTTGGAAGCAGAGATGGGTAAAACCTCTAAAAATCCCATTTTTCTGGGCCCCTTCCTGCTGTGTGGCACTGACACACCCAGGGGATGTGGCACCCACAAACCAAGGAGAGGTTTTTTGTCTGGGATACCCTACCTGCCAGAAAGCAAACCCTCCAGAGCCCCGAGTGCAGCGAGAGCTTGATCTCGGCTGTCTGGTTTTGGGGCTGAACGATGCCCTCCTCCAGGTAGAGCCAGTAGTCGGTGCTGACGGAGATGCCCAGGAGGCCGAGGCCGCAGACGGCAAACACGCTGCTGAGCAGGGTCAGTGCCTTCCTGCTGCAGGCGCTCATCGCCACCAGCATCGGGAGCTCTGCCCTGGGCTGCTGAGCTGCAAGGAGACATTAGAATGAAACACTAATCTTAAAGAGATTAGGATTTTAGTCTAAAGTTAGAAGAAACAGGGCTTGAGATAGTTACCTGAAACTTAAATCATTGATTGCCTGTCTATTTATGTTTGCTCAGCTGTGCTTGCAATGGGAAAGGATGGAACTGGTAGTTAGGTCCGAAGAAGACAAAGAATTGCAACCAGAAACTCATTCTTTGCAAAACTGGAGTTGCCCCAAAAGCCATTAGTATTGTCATTGATAGAAAAGGTCAGGGTGAGGAAGACTCACCTTACTTCCTCCTTTTGAGACCCCTCCCCACAAAAACGAGCCCAGACTTAATTCAAGAAGCCAACCATGCATGCTTAATAGCTATTCCAGCTAATTACCATAGGAAGCGGGAGATTGGAGGGGCTGCTATTATGAATATGTATTTGTTTGAACCTTTTGTCAATAAATAAACTCTGTGACCACCTGTGATTTTGCAGTGTGTATTAGAGGGTTACCTCACACTGCTGCCCAGTGCTGAATAAGCATTCACTTTGTAACTTTAAATTGTTAGAGAGTCTTTTGTCCTCACAGTTGAGTATCAGTGTTAGACCAGTACTCATATTTTGGTAAATCAAGAACATCACTGACAGATGGAGAGTTTGAGCCAAATCTCACCTGACTGCTGCCCTGCCCTGCCCTGCCCGGGGTGTGGGGATGGCACAGCATGGACGGGCTGGAGCAGCTCCTGCCTTGGCTACTCTTGGCTTTGCTTGTAGCTCTATAGCTAGGAAGGGTGGAAAAGAACACAGCAACACGGCTTTTCTTGCTAGCAGCAAGGAAGAGCTATTTATTGAAAAAAGCCATGGCACTTGTGTAAGAAAGATCATGACAAAGTAGAAAAAACTCATTGGTCAAAGAGGGAAACACCTCTTTGAAAACATCCTATCTGCAAGATATCACGAGACACTCGCGGGCTCAGTGGTCAACACCAGGTGTCTATCTGTGCAGTTCTTTTATCCTTCCATTGTTTTGTCTCTGAGAAAGATCCCCAGCCTGGGAAAGATCCAGGCTGGAGTTGAGAAAAGTCAACAACCTGGGAAAAGCCAGATTAGATTTCTTCATGACCCTTCAGTAGTGTCCACATTTGCTGCAGGTGAATTCCTGTGCTCCAGACAGAGCTGGCACTGATCTCCCCCGGGGTGGAGGCGAGGTGCAGCATCTTATCTTATGTCTTATATCTTATATCATCTTATATCTTATATCTTATCTATTTTACATCTTATAATCTTATATCTTATCCTATCATCTTATCTTTCTCCCTGCAGAGCCTTATCAAGCACTGCCAGTCCAGCACAGGAGCTGCTGAGCATCACGGACACCACGGTCAGGGATTAGCAGAGCTGCTCGTACCTGCTGGACCAACCCCAGCCCCGAGCATCACCATCACCATCCCGCTCCCCTCCAACCCTGCTGTTCTTCCCCTTCCAGGGTAGATTTAGCAATTAGGAAATCATGCAAATTTTGCAAAAGCCATGCTGCATTTATGACATCATCAAACAGCTTGAAGCAGCGTCATGACAGGATAATCTGCTTCTTTTTTGTTGTTATTGCTCTTGCCAGAGCTGCTGGTACCCTCCCTTGTCCAAACCCACCTTGTGCTTTGGAGGGAGGCAGGGAAATGAGGACAAAGAGCTGCAGCCAGCCCCTTGGCAAGCCTTAAAGGAAAAGCTTCCCTCATCCCTGTGTCACTTATGTATAGGATCTATTATTATTATTATTATTATTATTATTATTATTATTTTATTGCACATTTGCTAATTTGGGCAAATAAACAGTTCCTATGGTACCCTGCAAACTGATAAAATAGCACCAGAAATCAGAGTTCTTGGTGCAGTGGAGAAAAAAGTGAAATTAGTATTGGGGTGGGGGGAACCCACAGCAACAGAAGATTAGAGGAGTAAGAGCAAGAAGGAGAAGGATCCGTGTGAGAGATGCTCTTGTGCAGAGCAGCAAGGAAGCAGATAGTGCTACTGACTGCTGTTATAAAGGCAGAATGAATCACAGATAAGTGCCATGTCATGTATATTTTCCAAGGCACATTTTGCTGCTATTCACTACTGCAAAGCAATAAGGAAAAAATATCTAAATCCAGCTAGACAACAAAAGCGACTGACTTTGTAAGCAGGCTGCATCTTCCATGCTCTCCCTTTAGAACTGCACTAGTTTTGTTTCACACCCTCAGGAGTGGCTCCATCACTCCTGTGCTCCCTTGATGAACAGAATCCTTGGAAGAGAAGTCCTGTTGCTGTTATCACTGCAGTAAAGCTGGTGTTTAGTGATTAAATCAGAAGACACAAATCCTGCCTGGACCAGGAGATGACAACTCCCTGTTCCAACACGGCCAAGCAGACTGGAGGAGGATGGTGTTTTTTTCTAGTGCCTCAGATGCAAATATATTAATTCTCACTTGCTTACACAGACTCTCACAGATGCCAAAAGTCCTCACAGCTTGTACTTTTACACCTGAAAGCCTCCAAGGATAATGTTGTGCCATAATTCCCTCATGGTGAAAGCGAGTAGGTGATGCTGAGAGAGGTTTCTTGCTCCTTCAGCTCTCTGGGGAGCTCTGAGCTTTTGCACTGCTCGTCCCCTTCACTTCTGCCTCACAAATCCACAGCACCAACTCCCCACACCCGTCCTGGGCTGTGTTTGCAGCACTTTCATTTAGATTAGCATGAAGGAAACTTGTAGTTACTGTGGAGTCCAAAGAAAGGCATTTACTGAACAGATGCAACATCCAAGGTCTGTGTGCCCCTCCAGCTCACTGCTCTGGGCAGCATAAGAGAGAAAAGCAGGGAATGCTGCTGGAAGACTATCAAATTCTTGAGTGGAAGACAGAGAAGGAGAGAGAGTCTTTAATTATCACACCTGACCCAGAGTCCAAAGCAGGCAAGTACATCTTGGTAGGAAGCAGATGTACTCGCACCCTCAAGCGCTGCAACAGCTTTGACAATTCCATTCCATATGAAATTAAGGATTTGGCTCTTCCTACGTTCACACTGTGCCTTTCCCCAGAAGGTTCCAACCTACAGGAAGGGGATTGCTGTCTCCAGACAGCCCAAGCAAGTGCCCCAGCTCACACTCCTGCAAGCTTTCCCTCCACCTTTGGCTTTGCTAAACAGCCTCATTTTCAATGTTATTTAATGCTTCCCTCAGCTCAAGAAAAGTAGGATGTGTTCCCAGGAGAAATACCTCCCTGGTAGGGAGTGAGGAGCAAAGTGCTGAGAGGATGCTCAGATTTTTTTTTTTCCCTGAAGAATTAGAAGGCAGCAGCCAAAGAAGAAACTGGTGGCTGTAGGGCAGAGAAGCACATCAGCCCTGCACCTGCCATTCCATGGGGAAGATGCCCTTTCCCATCTCTGTGGATTCCCATTGGATTCAGCAATCAAACAGCCAAAACACAAATCTTCTGGCTCATCCATTCTTCTCCCTAGCTCAGCTAGAGACGTATTTTCTAGTTGCTGCCTCAAAATGAACAGCATTTACTACAGGGTGTCTCATCCCTTTTGGCATTTTGGTGCCAAAATGGTAGAAGGAACTGGAATCTATTCTTGGCTCATGTATCATCAACAATCATCCTCCCTGCACATTTTTGTTAATAACAAGCCAAAAATCATAGTAAGAAGTATGTGAAGGTCCAGACAAAGACACTTAGAGGGGAAAAATGAAGAGTTTCTGTGATTTGTTGTCCACCAACATCAGGCACTGGAAAATAGACCCATTTGGTCTCATTTCTGTTGGTGTGATGTGAGCAGCAGGGACAGGGTCAGGTGTCAGAGCTGCACCTCCAAATTGCCTCATTCCTTTTCCCTCTCACACTTCAATTTCCACAAAATCACACACACATTAGAGACTGGTGCCTATTACTGCCTCGCTGGCACATAGAGTCCAACCTGTGATGGCGAACAGGGGTACGGATGTGCAGAACAGCTGCTTGAAACAAACCTTCCCCAGTGCCTGCAGAATTCCCAGAGTGGAAGGTTTTTCAAGGATAAAAACAGGAGCTGGCTTGATTATCAGAAAGGATTTAGTCCACAGTGACCTTTATCAATTGTGTTATGCTTCCTATGGCTGTTTGGTTTCCAACAGGAGCTGGATTTTAAATTAAATGAATAGAGCCCCAAAGATTTCCAGGAAATAGAACCTTAGAACTGCTCTTGCTCCTTTGATCACACTGTGCATTCTGGCAGCAGTCCAGGGAATAATAAATGCAGCCTGCAATGTAATCTGCAGTCCTCACAATGAATTTCTCCTTGCCTTGGAGCAACAGTTGCTGATGGAAACAGCACATGGCCCTTGCTGGGCCTGAATCCTTTGGAAATGAAAGGAGTACTGGCATTGTTTCCAACGTGTTCACCAAGGTCTAGGAGTGAGTCCTTACCTGTTGCTCCACAGTCACAGAAAGGAAATATCCTGGGCAGATTTCTGAGCCCACATCTGTGGCCTAATGCCAAGCACAAGCCACTTCTCTGGGCTGTGTGGGTGGGCTGAAAAAAATGAATATATCACTGGTCAGCTGCGTGGACAAGATGGGTCATCTCAATAAATCACTGCTCTGGGTTCACTGGAAAACAGCAGCTCCCTCCAGCAGCCCTGGGTAAAGGCAGAAGCAGCCAAGCCATTGATTTTTATGTAGTTAAATCATCATTTCCAATTTCCTGACATTTGGGAGGAAGGGAAGCACTGCCAGGGTTATTGGAGCAGACAGGAGGGAAGGGTTTGTTTGTGGAGAGGCGCTGAGGTCCAGGACAAGCCTGGTGGCCCGTGGCTGTGAATGCCTGGTCCATACTGTAAAAAAGGGTCAGGGAAATCAGAGATTCAGCCATGGATCTGGAGCAGTGGGAGAGGCTGAGCAGAACATAAAGGGAAGGAATTAAGCCAGTGAAAGGGGAGTAGGAAACCCTCTGAGTGAGCAATGGATGTACAAAGAACATCAGGGACCTGGGTAGCAGCAATCGAATGGCAGAGAGTGTGAGCTGTGATGGAGCAGAACTGAAAGGACCAGCTCCCACTAAGCTGCAACAAGAAATTGGGCTGGTTAAAAATAAAGGGCCTTCGAGCAGTGTGATCCCTTCCTCAGGACACAACGCAGGCCATACATGTGGGCAAAAAAAAATAAAATAGGTCAAGGAGAGCAGCTTTTTCAGAGTAAAACTTCTCAGAGCTGGCAGGCAGGACTGTGCCATTGCACTGTCACCCTTCTTCAGGCTGCACAACTCACCCTGGCTGCCTCAGGGGCAAATCCAGAGATGTGGTCATTAATAACCCTGTGAAACAGAACCAAACTCATGGAGCACCCAAAGGGTGCAAATGCTTCAGTCCCCAAAACAGGGTGTGCAGGATGCAGCCTGAGGCAGCTGAACTGCTGCTCTGTGGGCTGGCAGAGAGGGTTGGACCAGTGTGACGAGCACATGTGGTCCTTTAACCACAGCTGAGGAGAGGAAGAGGAGGAGATGGTGAGGGCAGCACCCACGGCTCCATCTGGGATCGCAGCTCCACAAACCTGACCTGGAAAACTGGACAACCAGGAAAGATAGTTCTGGAATTACTGCTTGGGAAGAAACAGCCCCTCCTGAAGCTTGGGAAAGGTGTGCTGCAGGCAGGAGAGCAGCACAGGGCTGCTCTGGCTCCATGGAATAGCTGGAGAAAGCAGAGATGGCTGAAGAGAAAAGCCGTGTCTCCTGCTTTTCATCAAGAAGGAAATTCCAAAGGGGATATGTGTTGGAGCTGGTCCACACAGCTCCTGGGTGCCCTGTCCTGGGCTGCTGGCACCCACCAGCTCCCCTGGCACATGGGAAGACTGAAATACATCAGCAGCTTTAAGAGCTGCATTAGTGTCACACAGAAATGTCAGCTCGATTTCTGAGAGAGAAAATACATATTGGAAAAATTAAGTGCAGAAATAAATCTTTTTTTTTGTGGAGGAGGTTTAGCCTGATATTAAGAAATAAAACAGCCCATCTCATGGCAGTTTGAACACGGGCTTGTAACTGTGACAACGAGCAAACAAACTTCAAAAGGATCAATATTGGGCTTGAAATCTTCCCCTCAGCTGGGAGCAGCAGCACAGCGCTGGATCAATGGGCACACTGGGTTCATAGGCTCTCTAGGGAGGCTTCAAAAGTAAATAAATGAATTTTAAAAAGGCTGGTTATGAGTTATTTAAGCCCAGATTGAGCCACAGCAATAACAAACCTATTAATTTTGTGCTTGTCATCGCACACAAGGAATACCTGATAAATAATCAGTAAGAAACAATTTGTGAGTTCACACGCTGCAAGGCTCACCACTAACTGATTTTGGTAATGAGATTACTTGGGATTTTCTGTCTTAAACTTGACTTATATAATTTTTTTGAGAAGTCCTCTTTTCCCCAGCACTTCCTGTGCTTCATTTCTTGCCAGAGTTATTTTTTACAGTTTGGTGAAAAAAAATCCTGCTATGGCAGTGCAAGAGTGATGAAAATGCTGCGCAGAAAGCACCATAACTTGAATCTCCAAGTCTGACCCACTTCCCTCTCCTTCTTTATCTCTCACCAGCCTTTCTGCTGTGGACTTTCTGCTCAAAATCTGCCCTTTTGCCTAGGTCAGGTTGGCAGAGAGCTGTTACTGATAACTGAGCCCACCTCAGCTCCAGCACCAAATATAAGGAGACCAAATGTTATTCCCAAAGATCAAAGGAGAAGTAACTGAGATTTATTTTCCACCCCAGCCCTCAAAGCAGACCCTTTCCCAGACTGGCCCCTCTGCCACGCTGCTGGAGAGGTGGCACTGCTCCAGCTCTTTCACACTAATGGCTTTGGATGAACCCAGCAACTCCCAGCAGATGAAATCATCGACCAAACAGCCCTGATGGTCCTGGTTCACAGGCTGCTGGCACAGCCCATGTGTACAGCCAGTCTCATTCACATGGTCCTTCTGGAGCCACAGATATCCCCCAGAAAACTTTTATAGAACCCATCCCACCCACGTGTCTCCTTTCTCCGTGGTGTTCCAGGCTCTTACCTCTGTTAACCCCAGCTGAAGCAATGCTTTGGCAAGAGGAGAATCTGTGATGGGGCTGAAGGTGGGGAGAGCAGTTCTGGCAGATCAGCTGCAAGGATGAGGGTCCTCAGTGGAGGTTTTAGCGGCTGGATGGTCTGGGAGGTGCTGGGAGTGGGATGGCTTTGGAAACAGGCAGGACCTGAAGGAAGGGCACAGCCTCAGCTCTCCCCCTCTGGCTGACCCAGGAGGGCTGGGACAGGACAGGCAGATGGCAGGCAGGTCTCTGCATTCACGTGCTGGCAGCTCCTGCCCTGGGGTGTTGTAGAAAAGCATTACACACAGTGCATTTCACGAGAGGGAAACAGGAGCTAAAGCTCTGAGCTTGCAATATTGCTCACACACCAGGTCCAGCTCTAACCTATATTTCTGTTCAAAGTTTACAACCCTAACAATAGCTGAGCCCTGCCCTTTGCAGAGCTCTTCCCAAAGTCCTCCCTCTCAGAGTGTCAGAATGCTCACAGTCAGGGACCTGAGCCCAACTGCTGCTTTCAGTGCCCTGCAAAGAGCTACAAAAGCAGAATGAAAGAGGGAAATGTCCAATGCTGCATAGCAAACCAGCTGGGGACTGTGCCGGAGGAGCTGCAGAAACCTCGCTGCCATGGGAGTGCTGCCTGCCCATTAACCTCTGCCTGAGGTGCATTATGCTTTTATTTAGATCCTAAATGCCTGAACCGCAGTAACCCAACGATCCAGTGACCCTGTTCAGGCTGCAGCATCGTGCTGCCCTCTGTTCACCTCGGCCAGCACAGGGACAGAGCCAGGGCTGAGGAAGAGCACAGCTGGAACAGCTGGATCAGCTGGATCAGCTGTGCACATCCACTCACTCCAGCACCAAGGCTGGGCTGCTCTGCTGCTGTTAAAGCTTTAGCAGCTGCTCCTTTTTCACTTCCAAGTATCATTAAAGTTGGCACAAAGTCCTACAAGAGCCATGTAGATTAAAAAGGGGAGAATAATCCTCTTCCTTGCAGCTTTTCAAGGTTTCTGTGTCCTTCCAGCAGCAAGGCAGGTAAGGACTGAAGTACTCAAGCGCCTCTTCTGTAAGATATTGATGTTGTTTTAAACTGAAATGGGTGTGAGCAGAGCCCCCGAATTCAGTGTAAGCACTTGGAGAGCTGTCCATGAAATGTGTCTGGGCTATAAACATTCATTGCTGTGGAAGGTCTAAGAAAAGCCCCAGGTACAGCCCAAGCTCAGGAGCTGAGGCTGCTCAGCAGAGGGGCCAAAACCCCGGTTCCTCCTTTTCCCCTTAACGCTCAGTGCATGACAGCTTGAGCTAATTTAAGCATGCTGGGAGGTAAAAATAGCATCAAGAGCTAATTAAAGCTCTTGCACTCTCCCATGTCGGTGGGTACCTGAGATGGGGGGGCAGGAAGCCACTGCTCTTCCCCCGCTCCTACTCTTCTCACCACTGCTGGAGGCTGGAGGGGTTTGATGAGCATCTTTTGAGAGATAAATGAGAGGAAGGCAGAAATTCCCTGAGGGCCCTGGGCTCTCTGAGCACTGGGGGCTGCAGACAAATGGCACATTGGGCTGGCAGCACGTGCTGGCCACGGCTGTGGAGACCTACATCCCCTCGGTGTGATTAAAGATGATGGATAGCAGGGAGCAGTGCCTCGTTAGCCAGGAGATTGCATTCCCTCTTCCCTGCCTAGAAACCAGCTTTACTGCAAAGCCTCTGAGCAGCAAAATGATGGCATAAAGTGCAGAAGGGCTGTGTCATCCACACCTCTGGAAAACGACTTCATAACCCGGGGACACTCGTGGCTGCCACTGAACCAGTGACCAAAGCCAGCAGCTGCTCCATCTGCCTCTGCTCAAGCAATTTGGGACACAGCTCCTTGGAAGCTGTTGGTGATGTCTTCATGCACAACTCCCCAGGTATGACGCTGAGCAGCCACTAAAATTTGGTCCCATTTTCACACAGGAAAGGTCTTTGCTTTATGCAGCTTGTTGGGTTTAATAATCAGGAATGTGAATGTACGTAACAAGTATTTGTACATCACTGGAGGTACCAAACCTGCTACCACCCGGATTTTAGCAATTTGTTACCAGCTCCCAGTACCATTTACCAATAAATGCCCTGGCAGAGAGGGCAGGAAAAGCCATGAATGAAGTGGGGCAGCCTGAGAACAGGCACAGCACCATGAGGCCATGGGCTCCCCTGTCCTGCTCAGCACAGGGAAGTGCAGCCACATCCTGGGAAAGCCCATGGGAACAGGCAGGGAATGGACTTGGTCTCACTCTTCTCCATCCTTGCCCCAGGCCAGCAGCTATTCCCAGGTGAAGCCTGGCCTGGCTGTGTGTGCCTGGTTCCTTTTGTACCACCAGCTTCTCATTCTGTTCAGCACCTCTCCTGCCACCTACACCCGACCTGATACTCCCAGCCAGAGCTGCTGCAGGGAAAAGGAGCATCTGTCATAACCCTTGTGTGTCTCCTGGGCAGGAGCCAGGGTGACCTGCAGGGCTTTGAGCCCTGGCAGACCTGAGCCTCTGCTCCCTGCAGATGGGGATGTCACCAGGGAGCACCGGATGGGCACTGGGTACGAAAATGAATTAGCCACAAGTTGTCCTGGGTCAGCGGATTCATCTGCTGTGCTGCTCCAGTAATGCCCTCTGTGCAGCCTTGACACTGCTCTAACAAGGGTTTCCACTGATAAGCAATATCCTTCTCATTAATAAAAGAAAAACTGTAATTCCTGTCTTCTTAAAAGACCACACACAAACTCCACTCATCTGTAACAACCCATTTCCTGAGCTTGATGATGGCATGTGTGTTGTCCTTCAACAAATCCCATTTTGCCAGTAAATATTTTACTACAAATATCAGAAGTTGTGACTATACAGCTTTAAAAATCAATGTGACTTTGACGCCAAACCTTCTTTCTAGAACACACCTAGAACCCAAACTGTTTTTAATTTCAGTGAGATTAAGATCCCCACATAACTAGATGATGGGGTCTAGGTCAAAAGTAATTTTAAAAATACCAGGGCTTTAAATCTTCCCAGCTGATTTAGGAAAAGCTCCTGATGCTCACTCCAGCCTCGCACAGCTCACGAAATCTCTGCAGGTTTGTGAATTATTTCTCTTTCGTGTTTTATATTCCCTCCCCTCTCCATAAATAAAGCTGAAGCTGCAAAAGCTGTGCTATGGATGCTGCCAGGTGGGAATTCATTCAGCTCAATGAATATATTCAACAGCAAGGGATCAGAGAAACCCCCACACAGAGGTATTTCTGTTCCTTGGGTGTCACTTGGGGCAAGGTGTGATGGCACAGGGTGGGCTGCTGGCAGCCAGTCTCCTGCCCTTTGGCTTTTTACGTGGGTCCCGATGTGACAGGCTGAAATGTGCTGCTCAAGGAGCCGAGAAAGGAGCCCAGACACGAGACACTGGTGAAACCAACAGGCAGCAGGGATGGAAATATGGGAATGCTCCTCCAGCAAAGCTGCCAGCCTGGGTCGTGCCACCAGCACTTGCTGCTGCTGCAGGAAACCCGGCAGAAATTCCCTTTCTCAGCTGAAATAGTCTTTTTCAGTGTTCTGGCTGAAGCAGTGCTGTCTTCAGGGAGTGCTACACCCTTTCCGAGGGCTCACCTGTACCGAGGAGGCCTCCTGTCCCCGGGGGGATTTGGGGATACAAGGGACACGGTGGTGGCAGCGGTGCCCAGGTCAGATTCTCTCCCCGGGCACCCCAAGGAGCTCCTGCAGCTCGGTGCCTGGAAGCCCCAACCCTAAAAGCCGCAAAAAGCATCCCGCATCAGTCAGGGGCTGATGAAGTTTTATGAAATACCCGGCAATTAATCAAGAATGTGTCAGACCCTCCCTGCTGGCCTGAACCATCACATTTCACGTTACACATTTTACATTATTTCACATTTCATATTTCACCACCTTCCCCAGGCTGGGGATGAGGAGCTCGAGGAGTGAGGACGGGCTCCCGGTCCCCGTTCATATGGAAATACAGGATCCAGCCTTTCCCCCCACCCCCCGGCACTTCGCATAAGAACCAGGTCAGGTTTTTCTCAGATAGCCTCTCTCAATTCACACTCTCCTCTCCAAGGGGTTTTGCTACGCTGGAAAACATTCACAGCCTGACTTCCCGCAGATTTTATATTCCCTGGGAAAAAACAGACATCCGTTCCTCAGGCAGGCGCTCCAAACTCGCGCTGAGGACGGGGATGCTCTCAGCGCTCGGGAGATGGCCTCGGATCGAGCAGCCGGCCGGGGAAAAGCCCAGCGAGGAAAACCTCCAGGAAGAAGCGCCGGGGTTTACCGGCTGCATCGTGCTGAGCTCCTTCCGTCGGGAATCGGGGGAAGTGGAGCGCAGCCCCAGGAACGGCGCCGGTCCCCGGGCAGGGAACACGGAACCCACCCGGGCAGGGCACACGGAACCCACCCGGGCAGGGCACACAGAACCCACCCGGGCAGGGCACACGGAACCCACCCGGGCAGGGCACACAGAACCCACCCGGGCAGGGCACACAGAACCCACCCGGGCAGGGCACAGGGGAACCCACCCGGGCAGGGAACACGGAACCCACCCGGACACCTCACCCCGACCCCTCCCCGACCCCTCCCCGGGCTCCCCGGCGGCTCCGGCCGCGCTCCGCGCTCCGCGGATGCGGTGGATGCTGCCCGGGGCGGTGCCCGCGGCGCTCCCCGCCCGGTTCCCACCCCAAGGGGAATACGGAAAGCACACGGATACCTGACCTGAGCCCTGCGGCTCCGCACCCCGATCCCTCTTCCCTCGGTTTTAAACTTTTAGGGCTTTACACCCGATTCGGAACCCCTCCGAAGGCACCTCCTGAACGGTTTCCCCCCCGTTCCCGGGGCAGCCTGGCCCGGACACGGGAAGCATCCCCAGCCTTGTCCTGCCCACCCCAGCCCCGGCACTCACCGGCCCCGCGGGGATGCTCCGTGGGAGGATGCGGGGATGCTCCGTGCGGGATGCGGGGATGCTCCGCGGGGGGATGCGGGGATGCTCCGCGGGGGGATGCGGGGATGCTCCGTGCGGGATGCGGGGATGCTCCGCTGCGCTCCGCGCCGGGAGAGCCCGGGGAGGAGAGGGCATCACATGGCGCAGCCGGGGCCAGCCCACCTCTCCCTCCCCTCCGTGCCCCCGTTCCCTCCCTCCTTTCATCCCTCCTTCCCTTTCTCCATCCTCCCCTTCTTCGCTCCCCCTCCTCTCCCTCCTTCTCCATCCCCCCCTTCTTCCTCCGTACCCCCCACCCTCCGCGCACTTCCCTTTATCCCCCCTTCCCCCATTCCTGCCTCTCCTTTCACCCTTTCCCTTTATTTCCCCACTTTCTCTCTATTCCCGGCTTTTTTCCTCTCTTCTCCTTCTCCCACCCATCTGTCCCCAGTCCCTGAGCTGTGGCTGGTGGCTCCCGTTCAGTGCTGGGGCAGGGGTGGGAGCCAGCCCTGCTCCTGCCCCTCTGTGCCTCCTCCCTTGGCTGCACCCCCAGCCCTGTGCCCCCCACACCTGCAAAACTCTGCTCCGAGAGCTGGGCAGGCTGTGCTCCCCAGGACACGGCTGCTTTGGGGGCTGGGGAAGGGAAAACTGGGTGAAAAAAACTGAAATCCACAGCTACGGACAGAGCAGCGGGGAGGGCTGGAGGGCAGCAAGCCCAGTGTGCTGGACAGAGCCAGCTTGGCAGGGCTGGGACCAAGGCAGGGACAGAGCCCAGGGCTAAAGGAGAGAGGGACACAGGGGCAGATGCTCTGGGCTCTGGAAACCTCTGCCAGACTGGGTGATTCAGCCAAAAAGCATAGAAAATGTGAGGCAGAGCCAAGAACACGGATGCAGTTCCACCGAGGTGTCCAGCAATGGGACACTTGCTTGGATACAGCAGGAAGGACAAGAGGAGGGTCACACACCATGCAGAACTCCTGCTGCAGGAGGTGCCAGCCCAGGAGCAGGGCCCAGGGAGCTCATGGGCATCATCCCAGCCCCCGGAGCTTTCTGTGATGGAGATTTCAGCAGGGACAGCTCATTCTTTGCAGGGGCTGTGCGCACACGCCAGTCCCCAGCTCCCTGGCTAAAACGTGCTGCGTCTTTGCTGAGGCGTCCCCACTTAGCAAAACATGACTGCTTTAAATAGAAAAACTCAAAATAAAGTGAGATATGAGATGCGGAGGAGGTGTTGTTGGGTGGCTTGTTTGAAATCAATGGAGTTGTGTGCTCAGGCTTGGTGAGTTCTGTTTGATTTACAGAAAGAACAGAAGCTGATGCAGATGTGGTGGTTTTGATTTATTCAAATAGAACATGGTGGAGCCCAAAATAGGCAAGTTTCAGATTCAGATAGGTAGAAAACTGCATCCCAGTAAGAGGTTTCTGCTTATTTGTCCTTGAGGGACTGCACCACATAAGTTCTTTCACACAAAGTTACAGCAATACTTAAATTATAGTGAATTCAGCATGTTTTCCTGGGCTCTCATTCCCATTTGAGAAATAATTGAAAGCAGTGAATCCCTTGGGGGTTTGACAGTAAAGACAAAGCAGGGATTTGGTCAGCAGAATGGATTCCGTGCTAGAAAAGGCAGCCAGAGGGGCAATGCCCTCTGGGGATCCCAGGAGAAAGAGGCTTCCCTGGGATGGAGATGATGAGCAGGGAATTGCCAATAAAATCACAAAGCTACAGGAGGCTTGTTAGAACTGGATGTTCCCCCTGTGCTATCAGGGTAGATGGTTTTATCACAGTAATTGGTTGTTTGTCATTTTTCTTTTCTCTGTATTGTTAAAAAAACCCCAAACAAAGCAGACCTTCATTTTTCTCCAGACAGACAACCTGCTCTGCTCTGCCTGGGCTCTGGGCAGGATCACTGGAATCCAACACAAATAAAGCTATGGCTCACACAGTGACATAATTAACCACACAGTGTGAGAGGCCCCCAGCAGCCATGCATATAATCAATTAGAAATACACATTCTGAGCTTCAGTTTCTTCCCCTCCCCTTTGTTTCCATGAAAATGCACTTGCACTGAAACCCTCAGGTGGATTTTCTGCTGCTGCTTGTCCCACACACCAACTCCTGCCCTGGCACAGCACAATGCCAGCACTCCCACAGAAACATTTCCCACAGGCATCCCGGGGCCAGGATCAGAGAGAGCCTCCCAAAACCCCAGCAGCACAGCTAAACTGTCCCACCTCATTAGCAGCTCTCCAGAATTCCTGCACATAACATGTATTTCCCTGATGATGGGAAAGACCAGTGAAGTGGAAAATCCTTGTCTTGCACAGAAGCTTGGCATGGCTCTCCCAGACAGGACAATCAGTATTTTACATCTTCTCAGCATCCCCCCAAACCTTGGGGCAGCACTTTGCCAAATCCTGCAACAGCTGTTTCAGTTTGTTGTTTCACATAACACCAGCTGGCAGCATCATTTTTCCTTCCCCACTTTTCAGGGCTCTCTCCTCCTCTGGATCCTCCTCCACAGCCACATATGGGGCAAGTGAAGCTGGGTGGGTCATTGCCCCAGGATGTTCCACAGCTGTGCCAGACCCTGCAGGGCTGGACTGCCCCAGCCAGAGCAGCTCTGCCAGCCCCCAGCCACTGGAGCACCTTTTGTGCCGCTCTTTAATCAGTGTGGCAGCTTGAAGCTCCATGGACACCTCAGCAGCAGCTTTTAGGACGCACCCAAGGTCAAACCTTATTACTGAGGAGGAATTTGAGCTTCATTAGTGGCTCGGAACAGAAGTGATTTGTTACAGCAGCTCTCCCGGGGCTGTCAGCAGGGCAGTGGGGGCGCTGGGCACATCTCATTTCAGCTGCAAGGGTTGGATTCTGACAGGTGTCATCTGCAGGGATGCTTTTCCCAGGTCTTTTCCCTATCAACAGAAGCCACCTTGAAGGCACTCAGGTTGCTATGAAATAAAAGGTCTGGTCCTGTCAGCTCAGGCCACCAACTGGTAGGAAACCTCAGGTTTGTCTCCCCTCCTATGCCCTCAGATTTTTTTCTGTGCTGAATTACTTGGACAGCAAATCCACCCAGCAAAGGGCAGCCACCCCTGAGCCCACCCATGGCTCTGATCTGGCATCAAACAACAGCTGCTGAGCAATTCTACCTGCACAGCAGGCTGCGAGAAGCATTTTGGCCTCGGCCAGGAGTTGCAGTGTTTGCCCAAGGAAAGAAGAGAGAGAGCAGGTGAATGCAACAAGCTGGGATGCTGGAGCTGCTGTGACTTGTGTGGGAGGTGATGGATGCTCCATGCCAGCTGCTTCAGCTCTTGCTATTTTTTGTCATTTCGTGGGCAGCACGGCCGGGGGGAGGCTCAGGGAGATGCTGAGCACGGCAGAGAGGCAGCGCAGCCCTGGCACAATGCTCAGGGAACAGCTTCCAGGGCCTGGGAACCACTTGCTAAAGGAGACTTCAGAGATTTTTGTTTCTCATGGATGGTGTTTGTGGGGTGTTTCACACTGGGCAGCAAAGCTGGCACCAGCAGCTTGGCTTTGGGCTGCACACCCACAGCACCTGTGCAGGTCCTGGGGTGTGGAAGCAGTTCAACAACTTCTGCTCCTTATCCCAGCAGCGTTATTGTTTTATTTCTGAAACACTGAAAACAGGGAAAGATGTAAAACTCACAGCAACAAAGAACACCAGCCCTACTCCTCTCTCTGGGAGGGTTTTCACATCCCGCTTGCACCACAGCTAAATTAAAGGAATTAACTCCGTGGGCTGTTGGAGCTGCAGCTCCATTTGCTGTTTCCCCTGCACATTCCTCTGCCTGGATCCGCTGCTTGGGAGGAAGCTCAAGGAGAGGCACCACATTATTTTTAGCCCAGCACCCACATGCTGTGTGAAAGCCTTAAAAAAAAATAAAAAAAATAAACGTGTGGAGCCTTTCGCAGCCTCACTGAGCAGCTCTGACTCACACAACAACAAAGGCACACGTGTGAATGGAAGTTAGAGATTTTATTGAAAATAAAATGCCCTCTGTCATCATATGGGGCTAAACTGAGCTCAGACAAGAGGAGGATGTGCCAGCTGAGGAGTTTTCCAGGTGCAGCCTTTGGCCCCTGTGGTGTTCCAGGGCTGGCAGTCACCAGCAGCCCAGGCTGCCCGGGGATCTGAGCATCTCAGAAAGAGCAGGGAGTGCCCACACCTCACCCTTTCACCGTGCAGGGCAGTGCCCTACAACGAGACAAGCTGGAGCTGATGCTGGCAGTGCTTTTTTCTCACTGCTGGTGTTCCTGTTACCCTGCTGCACAAGGCTGGAGCTCCCTCTGGGAGCAGCTCCTGCAGCTGGACCCATCCAGGTTCCCCAGCACAGCCCCGCTGGAGCTGTGCAGGCTGGCTGGAAAGCAGCTCTGGCTACAGCAATCTGATTTCAAAGGTCATGTTTTGGAAAGAAGTTTAGATGACATTAATTATTAAAGCCTCGTAATGCTTGCATTAAGGGTAATAGTTTTCTGTGTGATTTATATAGCACTGAAATTCATTACCAATCTTTTAATGATGTTAGTGTCAATCAGGCACAAGAATACTAAATGACTTATCCCAAAAGGACCAGGAACTGATCCAAGAGTTTTGGGATGCTCTCACTGCAGGCCTTTCCTTCCTTCCGCCCTTCAGTCCTTGCTGGTTACTTTTACAGCTGTTTCTGATGGAGTTTTTCTGAAATCACACCTAATCAGTGTCCCAGACATGGTTACAATTGAAGGAGAAGCGAATACATCCTGTTAAAAGAGTGTTTTCCTGGAGGTATCCCTGGAAAAGTTGAAGCTTTGATGAGATTTTATATAAATTGTAGCAGAATGTTTTATATGGATTAGGAAGTCTCCCTGTTATGGGCACTGAGTTTTATGGAATGCTCTGAATAGAGGAGAAAGGTAAGGGGGGATAGATCAAGGCCTCAAATTGGAAAAACAGGAAAGATAGGACAGATGTGGGCCAAACTCTCTCTTTCTCACACACACATAAAGTTCATTCCCAGCATGTGAAGAGATAAGTGATTTTTCCCAGCCTTGATGGGCAAGAATAAGATCTAAAATATTTCTAAGCAAACTTCCACTGTGGGGTTGGTTGGCTTCTTTTTTTTTCCCCCTCACCCAGGTAGGGTGCTTTAATTTGGCTTTGGAATGATTTCCTCTCCTTCACCAGACTGTGCAGGCACCTCTGCTGGGGTAGGATGTCAGGCACTGCCTCAGGGACCAGGGACGAGCCCTGGAAGTGGCAGCTGGTGTCTGACACTGCCACCCTGGCAGCGAATGCAGCAAGTCCCCAGAGAAGGAGACAGCACTGACTCATTTCCCATGAGATCTACCTCGTTCTGTGCCCTTTTGGGAAAGTAGGAAAAAAATTTAAAAATCCCCTTTGCAGGTAACTCTGTGGGTCCAGCCCTGCCACTGACTGGTGTCCTCATCAGATCCCCATTTCTTTGGGTGCAGCACCACTTTGAGAAGGTGACAAGTGACAGATGCAGCCAGGGAAAACATCCCTTTGAGGACGAGCCATCCACATATGGCAACAGCTGTCCTGATTTGGACCCGTGATTGATTTGCCTTTGCTTTACCACAGCTCCCCAGGGAGCAGGTGGGATTATAATTACCTCGTGGTAATTAATGCAGTCATCATTTCAGCTACCCAAGCAGTTCTCAGAGGAGCTGGTTTTATTTGCAGCTCACACACCAGCTCTGCAAAAATATTCTGAGATTTCCGAATCAAAGACCCAAATCTCTAAAGAGAGGCTGGGGCTGGGGGAGGCAGGCACGAACACTTGGTGTGATTTTATCGTGCTGGAAATGCTCCTGATGGAGATGCTCTCCTGCGTGGATGTGGCAGAAACTTTAACACTTCATTTTCCTAAGAACCACCAGCTTAATCTTGCTTGCTTAGAAAGAGTCAAACAAAGATGCACTGTCACAGACATTTTCCCTTTTTCCACACCAAAGCAGCCCATGGGCTCTCACCACCCTCTTGTGACAGCTGGGGGATTGTCCTGCTCATGAGACCCCCAGTCTGAGGTGGGAGGGCTCAGAGTGTGGCCGTGGGGTAGCCAGGGGCTCTCCCACCCCTGTGAGCCCATGTCCAGCCACCCATGGCTCTGCCAGACTTGTCTTCCCCCAAGGAGATGGTTCAGAAGTTCATGGCCAAGCTGTCACCCCCTTGGATGGGCACTGTGGTGCTCTGGCCACAAATCCTGGCTGGGGATGCAGCTCTGGCAGAGTGGAGAGCTGAGCACCCCTTTCCTCCTGCCCCAGAGGCACCAACTCCGTGTCCACAAGCTCGGTGATGTATCCCTAACGTCCCTGTCCAGCTCTGCAGAAAGCTGAGATGTGCTCAGTGATGTATCCCCAACGTCCCTGTCCAGCTCTGCAGAAGCTGAGATGTGCTCACCTCTGAGATGCTGTGTTCATGGGTTTCAGAAGCTGAGCACGTTAGATGACAGATGTGAAGTAGCATGGAAACAGCCTTTGGAAAAAAAACCCAGAATTTCAACCATTCCTTTGGGCAAACTCAGCCAGACTTCTGCAAACAAAACGAACCCAATAACTGAATTAGCATGAGATTCACTCCTGGGAGAGCAGGCAGGAAAGGGAGCTGAGCTGGCTGTCAAGTTGTCACAATATTTGGACATTGCTTCCAAGTTTTGGAGACAAACGATGTCAGCGCAAACGAGGCGTGGGGTGGACGGGGCTGGTGGCACTGGGAGGTCCTGTCAGGATCCTAAATCAGGAATTCCATGGCAGAGGTGGGCCATCAATCACTGAGTAGCCTCTCCTCCCAGGCAGAGGTGGAATGAGCCAGGCAGGGTCCCACAGCCCAAGACAAATTGAATTGGAGGTTCCTTGGGTCTGGCTGCTCCCAAGGAGGGCTCATTCCCCCAGCACCAAGCTTTGAAGCAGACCTTCCCATCTCAGACCTCATTTGGCTCCTGGGGCTGTTTTTGCCTTTGTCTCCCACACCTGGAGCAGCCCAGCATCCCCGAGGTCAGCACACAGAAATCCCCTTACAGACACAGCTTTTTTTGGTAAGTTGGTTTTTTTTCCTCTTGGTTCATCAACAAGAATTTAAAACAAAAACCCAGGTTAAAATTCTGTCTCTGAAGAATCAAGGTCCAGGCTGGGAAACTTCTGTGGCTGATCACACCAACCTCTCTGCAGCCCCTGGCCCTGGGGGAGTCAGTTTGGAAAGGAAATTTAATCAAGGCAGACCAAACTCTCACAAAAGTAATGATCAGTATTTTTATTCATACACGCTTGCTTTGAAATTACAATTAATACTTAACAAAAGCATTTCATGCAAACAAAGATTGAAGGTACTGTGAATTATGAAACAAACAAACAAAAAAAGATGCTGCAATTTGTACATCAGTCTTGCCCACTACACTTCCAATGTTGTTTTTTTTTTTTTGGTTTTTTTTTTATCTTTTGAAAAATGAATGGCCTCTCCAAATTTTGTGGTGGCATCTTGCAGATAAATAATATTAAAATAAATAATGTTCTCCTCCATATAAATACAACATTTGGGTCTTAAAATAGTATTAAAAATATTAATGAGTTCAGGAACTCAATATTTAAAATTAAAATAAAATTATAGTAGCATACAGTCATTTGAGAAGTTTCAGGTGTTCTCTGTATTGTGCAGAACCACAGAGTGCTGGGAAATGCACATTTTTAAAAGAGACAATGAGCTTCATTCTGTTGAAATTGGTTTTTTTTTTTTTACATTCATTCTGATAACAAGGGAGAGAACAAATGCAAGGTTTGGGGAACGAGCCATAGATTAAATTTTTATTACCCCTGCAAGAACGTTGTTTTTATACTCCAAGGCCAACAGTGGGTGCAAACGCACAATATAATGAATATTTTCAGTGAATTTGGGTTCTTGGCCTTGCACTCAGCACCCAGGGAGCTCTGTGGTTCCCTGGGAAGCCAAGGCAGGAGTGTGGGAAGGACAGAGTCCTTGGCAGTGTCACCTCAAGGGCTTCAGAGAGAAGGAAAAGAAATTCAAATAGTTCTCAGGAAAATGTTTGTAAAGATCATGAACATCTTTTTCCTTTCTATTAAAATGCTCCTGGCATTAGTAATTATAAAACTAATGAAACATTGGAGTGTCCAATGTAAGTAGAGTGAGAAATGAGCTTCAGTGGCAGCTGAGTGTCAATGTTGTTGCTGCTCATCCTGCACTGTTTCAAATAATTAATTTATTTATTTAGGTCAACTGACATCAGTGGAAGAAAATAAAAAAACAGCTTCTGGAGCAGTTTTCTTTTAAATTTGAACTACAGTGTCACAGACAAAGGAAAAAAAAAAGCACAAAGACACATTTACAACACAGAAATACTTAAAATATCAACAGAAAAGATCAACCTGTCATGGACGGAGCAGCTGCACACAGAACAGAGCTCCTCCTTCAGCAGGAGTCGGTAAACATGGTGCTAGAAAACAGCTGTGCTGACTTTATTCACCCAAAGGGAATCTCCCCCTCCAAGAATCAGTTCTGCTAAGACTTCCACCGACATGGAATTTTTGAATTGCACGTAAAAATCTCAGTAGCAGGAAAAAAGGAAAGTGCAGCTGACCTACACAATCAGCAAGCATCACTGCCTGCCACACCCTGATCCAGGTACAAAAGCTGGACTCCAGATTCTGTAAGAAACTATCAGATCTGATTTTATTTCTCTTCAAACGGTTTCAGCAGAGTTACTAAAGTTCTATAAAAAAGTAGAAACAGCACGGTACAGTCAGCAGTACCATGTGAATCGAGAAGCTGATTTAATATTAAAAATTATAATAATACTTACACAACTCTTTTCAGGTTAAAAGTGAATTAGAAACATTGCCTAAGAAGCCCTCACCCCTCCCTGTGGGGTCAGTAAATACAATTACTCCCATTTACAGGTGAGGGGGGTGAGGCAGAGAGGTTGACAGGTGTCTTTCTCCCTCTCAAGGTTTCCTGGGAACAGGAGGGCTGTAGTGCATGGTGATTATTCATGATAAGGCTATTTAATTCCCAGTTGTTACTGGCACAGTGAGGGAATCATGCACGTTTATGGAGTCAAATCTTACTTATTTCTGCAGCTCAGCCATTTCAGATCCCATCTATGAGTGCAGGGCCAAAGGAAAAAAGTGCTTTTTAGCTTGTTTGCTTTCTGACTACTTGGCAGCTCAGTGCCCACCTACAGAGGGGACACATCAAACACAGCCCACACTCACGTTTTGCAAAGAGACAAAAAACCCTATGTACAATAACTTATGCTAATCGCTAAAAGAATGAAAATCACATTATTAAATATTTCCAGAAGTTTGCTGGCAGGTCCAAAAGCCTACTGTAAACTCGATATACTGTCAATACGCTTTCTAATCGTATCAAAGCTTTATTATTGGATGATGATTATTATTATTATTGGTTATTTCCAATGCTGTGCTCTGCACAGTAAGGAGGATCTGCCCTCCCTGCTCACTGCATGTCTCCTATGGCATTTAATTTGGACTGCATCCAGAGGCACTGGCTCAGAAAACACTTTTCAACCACTACCACTCCATCCTTGGACATGCCATCTTTCCAGCTAGAACACAAATTCCTCTCTTGCTCGACCTCGCTAGTTTTATAGAAGCCCAGCATTACTGAATTGGATTCACCCCAAAAGGCCAGCAGCATTCAGATGTGATGAGCTTTCTTGAAACTAACAGCTGATTTCCAGAAAAACTTTCTTCAGTTTGTAAAAGGAAATTTAATTGTATTTCTGGAAAGAATGAAGAATCAGAAAGCTAAACTGCATTTCTCCTCCAAACTGGATGAAGAAGGAGTGTTTTATCATGGGAATGTGCTCTCCCTTTCTCACATTTGTGCCAGCCTGGCTCCTGGGTGAAATGTTCTCCTGGAATCCCACCACCCTGCTCTGGCCACTCAAAGGTGCACCAAAGCATCCAGATGCCTGAATAATGACAAAATTTGCCTAGGAGCCAGTTAAATCCCATTTGATCCCTGAAAACCCTTTAGAAGTTTTACATGGCAGAACTGTGCCTCTCCTGGCAGCAACGGGGCTGCCCTGGAACCATCTGGGACTGAAGCACAGGGATGGAAACACAGCTCCCAGAACTTCCACCCAGCCTCGGTGCAGTGCAATTTCCAATCACAGCTCCCAGAACTTCCACCCAGCCTCAGTGCAGTACAATTTGTAATTTGCCTTTTGGGAATCTTGGTGGCAACGTGGGTGTTGGGAGTTGCTGTCGAACACAAGTGAAAGAGAAGCAGCTCTAATGCCTCTCCTTCTGTTGATACATGTTCTCTAGAAAACCAAATCTTGTGAAAAATATTATATAAATAACATCTGTCTCTAAAAAGATATGAAAATTCTGGCCAGATTCTTGGATTTTCCTTGCCATTGTAGGTTTCTGGGTTCTGAGCAGCCAGCGGGAGTTTTTGGGAAAGGTCAGAGCGTGTGAGGGTATCAGGAAGAGCAGGGAGGGGTGAAACAGCTAATCCCTGCTTTATCCAGCCCTGCCTTGCTCCTGCAGGATCCAAGAGTTCACAGTACCTTTTCTAAGAGTTACAGAAACCTCCAGAAGACAGCACATACGTCACAAACCCGGGGACCTGAGGTAACGACGTTAAAGAGGAATTTCTGCTTCTATGTCAGAAAAACTGGGAGGCAAAGACAAGGGCTGAAGAAAATGGGTGTGAGGAGCAGCCAGAAAATGAGCAGGTCTGTGCCAGTGTCAGCCCAGGTGTGACCAGCACCGACTGTCACAGCTGTGCCAGCAATGGGACTTCCTGGGAAATTCAGATTTCAGAACATCAACCCAGGGGAACTCCTGCCTGGTTTCTGGCTGGGTTCAATTTTGCCCCTGTTCTGCTTTGCTTGCTCCCCAAATCTGTATTCTGGTATTTCTCCCAGTACTTTCCTTTTTCAAAAGTGTCTTTTTCACTTCATATTTTAAAGATGAGGACATTGGCATCTCTTGGCAGACTGGCATAGCTGAGAGCCCCTTCTTTATTAAAATCTGAGACTCAGTGATCTGTTATCTTAATTCAATCTATTGTCTTGCACGATTTCTACCCAGGTCTTACTAAACATGCTAATAATATTCAGGGGAAAAAAAAGAAAAAAGAAAAAAGTGATGAATGCTGCATTAGGCCACATGCTTTATGGTGAATACCATCCTTTTTGAAGTACATAATACACAAAGGAGAAAATGAACTCCCAGTCTTGGCTGACAACATATTTGACACTGAAGAGTTTAAAATTTTTACTCCTAAAATGTTTGAAAGGGTTGGAGTCCTGTTTGTTTAGGCAGGGATCTGAGCTCCTGTGAGCCACACCTTGGAGTGCCAGGGCTCCATCCCTGCAGGGTGCTGCTCGTGGGAGCTGGGAAGGACTGAGACAGGGCAACAACTGAACTCCTGGAATGTGGAAATTGCCCATCCTGGCCCCGAACCCACGTTTTCCAAGGGCCCTGCAGGTGCACAAGCTCCACACAGTCGCCCTTTAGATCCAACCACGCTTCCCTCACCCTCTGCCCAACCCACCCAGGTCAGCCCCGAGCTCAAGCCACCCCTGTGGCTCCCTGCTGGCAGGACTGGATCTTTCTGACAGAATCTTTGGCACAGGTTCCATGTTTTATTGTCATAAAAGATGATTAGAAAGTAGGTTCCCCTCCCACCCCACCCCATTACATGTTCTAGTATAAACTGAAGTCTTTTTATGGCAAATATCTTACTTTTTGAATATGTTTACATGCTGGAAAAATTGTAATCAGTCTGCATGCAGCAACAGAGACATCATGCTTCTGGCATCATCATGCACATCTGACAGACAAAAAGTGCCTGTGGCTGCTAATGGGATCAAGGCAGGAGGGAAAAAAAAAGGGAAATGCACCAACTACTATTTTACATGCTGTAACAAAACCCAAATATGCACAAAACATTATTTACTGATATTTGAGTTAATATCTTCTGGTAACTTGTAAGAGGAAATATCAAAAAATTTTAACCTAAGTGATAGGAGAGGAGAAGATTGCATTAATTACAGTGTTCATCATTGCAAATAAAGTCTATTTCCTTCTCTGCAAGTAATAAGCAGATGTGAAATGAAAGCCTAATTGAACCTCGTATAAAACCTGCAGGTAGCAATTATTATTTAAAAGTATATCTACTTTTAAAAAAAGAGATTATACCCTAAGCCAGTAACAATATTCAAAACCTAAAGTAAAAATCAAAACAATAGCAAGAAAACATTTAGCTAAATCTAAATGGTGTCATTCAGAACAAGAACTTTCACAAATAAAGCACAAGTTGTTTTATAAAATTTTTATAATACGCTTTATGCTTGATATGATTATGTCAATAATATAGATCTGCTTATTATTAACCCTTATTATTAAGAGTTATTACTAAACATGCAAAATTCATTGCATGAAGCATATGTAAAACGTATTAAATTCCATTCTATCAATAAAACGAGTTTTAGGTGCTGCTTCTTTCAGGCTTGATTATTCTACAGCCCAAAGTTTTCTGAATTAAAACTGATTATTCAAGACTAAATCTCACTTGATTTTCATGAGTTATTCTGGAGAAATCAGGAAGTCACTCGGGGATGCATTTTTTTGTTAATTTAGTATACACGATGCTTTCTTCAATTTACTGCCCTAAACTGCAAATTATAAATAAACACAAATAAATGTAAATAAGACTTAAGGAATTACAGTTTCGTTTTACATTCCAGGTTAATAAATTTCATAGTAAAATATTGGTATTAGAACCAGTTAACAGTAAACTTGAGGAGTGGTGTAAATAAAACCAACTGAACAGACAATGGCACCCTGGATCACAGAATAATCTCATGGAGATTAAAAATTCACAAAAATATTATTAAAATTATTACTATTATTATTATTATTATTAAAGACAAAATTTCACCCTTGAGTTTATCACAAGCTACTCTTAGCACAAATCCTAGAGATGCGGCCACCACCCGAGCGCTTTTATTTGGGATTTTACAGGATCAGTTCACCAAGCCTCAGGCTCTAATTTGATTTCACACCCCCTCCCACCCATTTTTTGTTTTTCCTGCCATATTCTGCAAACACTTTCAGGTTTCTGCAATGCCTCTCCCCCCTGGAGCTGACCCCGCTCAGTCTCTGGTGCTGCCCCGAAGTCTCCGAGCAGCGCGGGGAGGACGCTCCCACCTCCCAG
Source organism: Turdus rufiventris (assembly GCA_013186435.1). NCBI lineage: Eukaryota > Metazoa > Chordata > Aves > Passeriformes > Turdidae > Turdus > Turdus rufiventris. The sequence goes on from PYHW01009944.1 coordinate 313,718, forward strand.
GGAATAAATACTCGAGGTGGCTTGTCCTTCAGACCACGAACCAGATGTTTCTCCAACACAAAAGGGAGCAAAAGGACAGCGGGAAGTTACAAAATGTAGAACGTACCAAAACATGGGTAAGTTTCGACAAGTCAGCGATGACTTCTAGAAGAAAAAGTGGGCACTGTACACGAATTTATCTCCTGGTAAGACAACAACGTTGCTGCAAAGCCCAAATCCTGACTAAGTGGCCCTTCCCTCATCTCACACCCTCGAACCCTACAATTTCCAGGCCCAAGTGGAATCAACAAGGCGAAAGCCTGAAAATTGTAGGGTTACAGCTGCTCCCCACGGCGGGATTTGTTCTGCTGCCTCATGCTACATTTTCTAACAGGGGGTGCACGAACTGGGGGTTGACGTAAGAGAAGCCTTCAAAATCTGTTTGGTCTATGTTGGCAATGACCAGCTGATCTGGAGGCGTCAACACCGGCTGTCCTCGTGTGAAGAACTTATCGAAGTTTTCAGCCCCTTTGCCGCACTGCAAGGAAGGAGAAAAGCAGAAAAAAAGGCTGAAAAAAGTCAGAAATGCAGCAGAGCTGTCAGGATACATGCAAGGCTTTCCCTCTTTCTTCTGAGTAGTTGAGGGAAAATTTTCTTTCCAGACATTTCAACAAAAAATCCCAGACGAAGTGAATAATAATAGCTGATTGCTGATAAAAAGCAGTCAGAAAGGTTTTCATCCATCAGCATGAGGTGATGAGATAAAGAGGCTTAAATATTCAGCATTACTGGGATACAAAACGAAAAAGGAAATATTTTTATAAGCACACGTTGGCAAGAGATACTTTCTTTGTCAAGAAGTTTCATTCTTTTCAAAAGCCTTACAATATAAAATTAAATTTTTCATGTTAGTCTCTGTTTCCTTTACGATCTGCAAAAGTTTAATGCAACTAATTTATGTACTTTGAATCTTCACTGAACAGCCACAAACTCCTTTAAGTTCATAAATGACAGCAGGGCCTCAGTCCTGGGATGGCAGGAGGGCTGGGCAGGGAGCAGGGAGCACATCCCAGGACAGATCCTTGTTCCAAAACCTGCTATGACAGGTGTCCTCCTTCTTTTTCTTAAGGGACTCATTTTTGGGCAAAGTCCAACCAAAAAGTGGATTAAATACAGTTACAGCCTGAGCGTAACTCCTTCAGAACAGAAAACAGAAAACAAAACAGAACAGAAAACAAAAGGAACCAGGTTTATAGAAAGAAGAGTTTTGAGGAATGCAGAAAAGACTTGATAAACAGAGAAGTATGATCAGAAGCATGCTAAAAAATAGGAAGGTGGTACCAGAATGAAATTAGCTTGTGTGTAAGAAAAAAAAAAGAATATTAGAGGAAAATTAGGCATTGAATATTGTGGAGAGGTGAGGAGAAAACTGGTAAATGTGCTCATCTTAAAACTCCTGTAACAGATCTTTGTACAAAGCAGGTGTGGGATAAAGGCAGTGAAATATGGGTATATTTTGGGTGCAAATAGAGTAACTTATAAATAAATTTGTATCTACAATGATGTATTTGTCTTCACATTAAAGACTGGCACTGTTACTGTGAACCTGAATGCAGTATTAGAGTAGAACTGAAATTACAGGATCCTCAAACCCCTAAATTTGGAAATACAACTAAAATTACCATCTTGCCAAATAATCAGCCCATGCCTATAACCTGTGAAATGTCAATCTGGAAGGGAACATGTTATTTACATCACCCAACTGCTGACCCAGAATCTGCAGCTCTGTTCGAGTAAGGACTGTGGAAGCAGCAGGATTATTCCTGCAGGAAAGCACTTCCTAGAAAAGATGCACCTAAAAAGGTTTCCTAAAAACAAATCCTATAAATACATCCATATCTCCAAACGGATTAAGGTTTGTGTGTTGTTTGCTTTCTAAAATAGATATCCATCCCTGGAGTGATTTAAAGCTTGTGTAGATGTGGTGTTTAGGGACATGGGTTAGTGGTGGGCTTGGCTCTGGGTAATGGTTGGAACTCAATGATTTTAAAGGTCTTTTCCAACCTAAACAATGCTATAACTGTGTGACACTGATACAAATAGAATCAGCAATCACCATAAATGAGTTGTGCTCAGGGTATGTAAATACTAGACTTGGATTTGGAGTTATTTTTGTCTAGCAGAGTCAGGCTCCGTGTGAATCCGCCTCGGTGTATTTTAATAGCAGCCTGTGCAAACAAACCAGGTCATGATAACCAGGGAGACAGAGCACAGCTGCTCTGAGGAGGAGCCAGGATCTGCCAGGAAGCTCTGATGGAACCAGACCACGCTTCAAGCTTCCAGCACCTTCATGCTGGTGTTACTTTCAGCTTCAAGGAGAGTTTAAGCACTCAGCCCCTGAGCTAATAAAAAACCAGATGTGAAGGCAGACCTGCTTTATGATCAGCTTTACATTTGACTTGAGAAGCATGTAATAAAACTCTTCCACAAAATATGGTCCAAGAGCTCCCCTTTGCACAGCCGGCTCTGGGGATGGGCTGGGCAGGGCTGGCAGCACCACACAAATTCTTCACTTATTTACACCCTTCCTTACATGCGAAACCCACAGCATAGCAAAAAGGGATTTCCTTTAGCAATAAACACCCTTTTCAGCTGCAACTCTGCTCCTGTTGATGCAAAAAAGTAATTTGTATGAAAAAATTGAAGAATAATTCACGTGTTGACATCCCTCTGTTCATTTTTTTGTGATACCTCACTGGTGTGTCTGTATTGGCAAATAAATCAGCGTAAAGAGCAGTCACCCTACACCTGAAGTGCTAAAGCCAGCCAGGATTCTCAGCTGAAAAATAAAAGGGTCAGGGAAGAAAGGTTTCATGTTAGGACATAGCAATTTACAGCTGTTCCTTAAAGGTTGTGTTCTTGTGTGCAAACTCTTCTCTTTGCCTGTCAATAAAGCACAGTGCATGCTGAAAGAAATTCTGGCTCAACAAGCAAAGCTCTTCCAATTCTATTATGCAAACAGCTCTCAGGATAAGGACATCTTTCCACTTGCTTGGATTTCTAAAATGTTCCTGTAGATACATGTGTGCAAACCAGTAATAAACATGGAAAATAAACCAGGGATTAATGCTGCAAACTGAGCAGACACTGCTGTGGGATGGGGAATAAACCCCCCTGTGCTGGGCAGCCAGCCATGGCGGAAATTCACCCCTCTAATCCAAATCCCTCAGTCAGATCCTGACTTCAGATGTTGCTCAGAGGAGACAGTGGTTAACCACGTTTATTACCAGTCTCGAGTGGCTGATGAGGATGTGCCAATGCTCCTGTTTTCAGCTCCTATGCCGTGTGTGACCATCCAGGCAGGGCTCAAACGACTGCCAGGCTTTTTTGCAAGGCACAAAGTTCCCCAGGTTACAGCTCAGGCTGCCAAAACATGAGCAGGCTCCCACACAGCCCTGCCCTTATCAAATTGCCTCGTTTTAGCCGTGCCCCAGATCTGCAGCAGCAATCCCACCCCAGGGGAGCAGTGAGAGAAGGAAGGACCTGGCATCCCACTCACCACTTTAGGTTTGAAAGGTGGCTGAATCTCTCTGTTCTCCAATTTTTCCCAGTCAATCCTCCTGAAGAAAGCGTGTTCCCTGATGTCTCTTTCCCCCTCCAGGCCACAGCCAAGGCGTTTTGCTGGATGTTTAGTCATCAGCTGTTGGGAAGAAAACACCAAACAATTCAGTTTAATGCTGGGAGGAAAGTGAGAGGGACTTTCCCCTGATTGCAATGCTCTTGGTCCTCTCCTGAAGACACACACTGCTAATAAAATTGTTTTGAAAAGCTGAAATAAATTTTTGGAAGAATTTTCTTCTTTGATTACTGGAGACAGGAAATCAGCAGCAAAATTAGGGGCTGCACTGGGATAATTTTTCCCACCGGGTAGAGGTTGCTGCTGGAGGTGCAGGTGGTGCCAGGACACACTGCCATCCCTGCTGGCTCACATCTCACTCCTGAATTTCACCTCCAATCTCTCAGCTGAATCTTACAGATCTGCAGAACAGCTCCTGCCCTATCTCAACAATCAATTAAACATCATAAATTCCAATGCACTAAAGCTCCATGAAGTACAACCCCTCCCACTCTCAATTCATTTTTCTGGGGCTTGTTCAAGACATCTCATTACAAAGCCTCCAATTCTTTGGCACCCAGCTGACAACATCTAATCTGTGTTTCCTCCCTTGCATTCTTAATGACATCCTGGTCAATACTATACCCAGTTACAGAGATTAAAGACTCGTGGAAAAAAAAAACCAGCCCCAAATCCACCAGCCTGGCGTGCTTAGAAACTGGAATGTGCTCCCTAATTAAAAAGTTCCTCAGAATTTTCCAATTGGTGTGTACATTGGGAATTGTGCAATGCAGCCTGAAACCCCCTGTTCCAGTTTGGTGGGGATTTTTTAAAGCTCTTTCACAAATTAGATATGATTAATGTACTGCTGGGAGTGATACCTCAACAGATCTTCTTAAAACCTCAGCACCACTTCAGTCTCCTTCCAAATGTCGAGTTGATCTAATTCCAATTTTGAACTTAAAATAAAAATGACTCTAAGCAGGTTTGGGAAGTGGCTGTGCACTGGGCAGAAATCACAGCCTTCTTCAAGAATAACAGCAGCATTCCCATTTCTGTTACCTTTTCCAAACTTCTTTAACATTAAGTGATAAAAGAAAATGGGAATATTGATTCCACAGTAGTTTCAATTCTTTCCAAAGTTGCTGCATTTACCAAAACCAACAAACTCTCAATCAGTGGAATGGAAGCCAAGCAGACAAATCAATTCCAAGAGCAGAGTGGGCACTTTTGTCTTGCCCAATGGTGCCCAGTCCTGGGATTGCTGAGATACCACTCAAGGGTCAGAAACTTTCTCATATTGACTTCTTAGCTCAGGAAAAATTCCACAGGAACCTGAGAATGATTGGTCAGTTTAATGCAGATGAAGAACATGCCAGTATCACAAAATCTCGAAGTGCAGGGTAATTTTAGCTTTCTGCCCTTCCTTGACACGAGCACCCAGAGAGCAGCACACAGCGGAGCTGAAATCAGGTTCAGACTGTGCTGTTTGAATATGTGATTTTCATGACAAGGCAACAATCTGAATGCACTTAACAAAAATATATCATGTTTATTTTTTGTTGGCAAACACTTCTACACTGGGATAAGCTCCAAAATTAGCATGGTCTTTCATTTTGCCTTCTTGTTCTAAACACCTTTTCTCTTCCTTGATGATTTTCTTTATTGGACTAATATCCAGCTCATGTGTAATAGTTCATAAATGGTTGAAAAGGACAGGAAGAATGTAAAAACCAAATTAACTAAGTGCAGTGATGTTTTATCAGAGTAAGTCAGACATCAAATAACCCATTACAGGCAGTGGATTGGAAAAGCTGCAGACTGATGGTGCTCTGGAGAATCACATGGAATCAAAGGAAAGTCAAATGAATTCTTTTTTCCTCAGCTAATCCCCTGAAGCAAAAAATCTATTATTTTCCTCAAAAGTAAAAAAAAAAATTAATTTAGTATCTAAGACCAATTTTAGGCCACACAGGTACCACTGGGTCAGAATTTCCCCACGGTTTCCTTGCATTTATGCTAAAGATCTTCACAAAAGCTCATCTTCACCTCCATTTAAAAATGATTTTCCTGAACTCCTGTGCTCTGATCCAGTCATTAAGCATTCTGGGCTGAGGATTTGCTGGAGTATCTCCAGCCAAGCTGAGAAATCTCACCCTGCAAAATCGGGGCTGTGCTGCCGTGGGTCGAGAGGCAAAGCTGGGGGAGACTCTTCAAACCACGGTCCTGTTTAAAAATTCTGCTCTGGATTTGGCAGCTACTGATTCTGACATTTGTTCTTTCCATAAAACAAGCAGGCACAGCAGGAAGGGCCCAGCACTTACCAGTGACACCAAGTGACAACACAGCTCAGCACTGCCTGACAGAAGCTGCACTTTAAAATACTCCGGTGCTGTGTCAGAGCCAGGCAGAGCCAGCAACTCACAAGGATTGCCAAAAAGGAACTTAATAATAAATGACATTGTATCTCACCCCCTTGCAGATGGAGACAGCTTCTTTGGACAGTGATTTTGGGTAGGAAACATTATGCTCCATTATGGACTGGAATAGTTCGTCTTCGTCTTCCCCATCAAATGGAGGCTGTTGAAAATAAATCACAAGTGAGTAACTCACTGAGTTTTCCTTTTTATCTTTTCAAATTCTTCACTTTTTATGAAATGGCATGGCAACACCATGCCCAAGAGATCCACTTACAGCGGTGCTCCTTGTCCAGGAACGCTCCCCAAACTCACAGCAATCTGCAGCCTGGGTATCTGCTGACCCAGAGGCTTAGTGCTCGACAGTCTCAGATTAAAATCAAGGAGAAATGTTCATTTCTGTCCTCAGAATGGCAGCCAGGTTAATGAAATGTGGGCAGGATTATCTTTGCGATCAGCTTTAATCAGTTTTCAAAGCTACTGTGCACCAAATAGGCAAAATACTTCAAAGTGAAGTTCGGAGAATAACTTTCAATTGCCTTGTGCTAAGTTCTATCCATTCCTCACTCGATTCCAGTTAAACTCCAGTTGGTTTTATGTCATGGCTGTAGATTCTGCTTCCGAGACTGTCACAAGAAATGGCTGCACTGTATTTTAAAATGCAGGGGTAGGAAAGTGCCCATGGATAAATCCCCAGGATATGGGCCCTGTGCTAGACTCAGTTAATGGTAAATCTCCTTTCCTCCAAATCATTCAGATGGCCAATATTTGCAATTCAGCCTGCAAATGTTAACAGCTGCAGTTGTTACACACTAAAACTTTTAAAATGTCCGTTGGAATTTCAGAGAGATACTCTTAAAGGCATTTGTTACAAATATATGTTTTAAGTTTGGGAAATGCCCGCCTTAACCCAACACTCAGGGAAAGCAAATTGCAGGAATCTTTTTTGACTCAAGACTAATAAAATCCCTTAAAGTTGGTGCTTATCTGCCATTTATTGCAGCACAGTGCTGCTGAGCAGCCCCTCATTAACTGTGCAGAATGAGGGCTCTGTAACTGAGCACATTTCCAAGGGCTCAGACCCATATTTTACCCCCAGGACATACAGTACAAAAACTGTATTCTTGGGACTTGACTGCAATGCAGAGCTTATACACACTCTTATTATGCTTCCCTGTGGTTTCAAACTCCTAAATGGTATTTCTTCCACTTGACATGCATTTTCCTGCTCAAGTGTCTCCCTTTCAATTCTGAAGATGGCTATTTATAACATTATTGCAGTACAAAGGAGCTGTATTCAAAAGCGGAGCTTGATTATGTGGGTGCAACATAAAGAGCTTAAAGCCTAAATACATTCTCAGTTGAGTCAGTCGAGAGTACAAGGAGATAACAGCAGAATGAAAGGCTTCAATTTTATCCTGTAATGGTCTAAACCTTTAGGGAGCCTGGAAACAGAGCAGCCTTGGAGGGCAGGAGGAGGTGACAGGAGGGGAGCCTTACCTGGCCAGCCAACATCTCATAGAGCAGCACTCCATATGCCCACCAATCCACAGACTTCCCATAGGGCTGGTAAGCAATAATCTGCATAATCACAAAAGGAAACAAAGAAAAAACCCTGTGTTAACTAACCCCTGGCCTTGTGGTGCACTAGGTACATGTGACATGCAGAAAGGACAGGTTTCCTTGAAAAAGGGCAGAAAGACAATCCTGTAATCCTCACTCCAGCTAATCATGGGTTTCAGTGGGAGTTAGATTGTTTTGCAAGCGTGAGTCTAAACCCACCCACGCCCTTGGTACCCTGGTATCATGGAAAATGCAGCTCTCAGGAGTCCTTGGGATGTTCATCTCAGGGAAAAGGAGGAAGTGCAGCAGGAAATGTAGGAGACAAGGCAAAACCATTATCCAACTTCTGTGTCAAAGTCTGAAGTCATGAGGCTCACTTAACTTATGGTTTCTCAATACTTACACCTTTCTTTTCAATATTTGTATTTTTGTTCTGCTGTAAAAGGAATCAAAAATTAGGAAAACAGCAAAACTCCAAAAATCTCAGTCAAGCTGCATGATTGTGATACTCAGGATGAAATACCAGTGACACCAAAAAAGAAAGGGGGTTCTGCTGCTCAGACTAATGGAAATGTCGAGTATTTTCCATGCTCTGGGTTCACATCTGACTCACAGAGCAGTACAAATTGAGTTCTGACACAGGGACAGGCTGCAAGCGCCAGCAGCACCCAGGTGCCCTCCTGAATCACCCCCTTTACCCAAGGCCCCCTCAGAGATCATTGCATTTATTTAGGAGCTGCATTTGCTGATGGTGAGGAGGAGTTTGGAGGCACAGGTGCTCCTCAGATCTTTCTAAACCACTGTGAAGGGGTGTTGTGAATTGTGAAGGGATTCAGGACACCCCAGCCCCACTGAAGGCAGCATCAGAATCTTTGACTCCAGCATCTCTAGCCTGGGATGAGCAGGGATCTGAGGCAGTCACAGCTCCAGAGGGACCTGCAGTTCATCTCCTGTTTGCTCCTGTTTTTATTCTTTGTGAAATAAATTGCCCAGCCAAGTACACATCACACATCCTAAATTTTTTAGTGGTCTGAAAGAGAAGCTGAACTGCCAAGTTCTGTTGCTGCTCAGGAAAATAGTGAGTCACCAGTGCAGTAAAGCAAGACTGCTTGGCTACTAAATAAAATTATGGTCTCTGTGTGGATATATGTCCTTGCCTGAGATACAGCAGCACACAACTTAAAAATTGCGGCAATGTTTCTAACCAAAGGATTTCAAAATCAATTTTGTGTTTTGGAATATATTAGACAAGCAGAGATAATAACAAGATTCTCATCTGGAAGGCCCAACATAAAGGCAGTCTATATTAGTTGTCTCTTAGCAAGAATATGAGCTTAAAAATATAAACCTGGGACATTCATTTCATCTTATAGTAGTTGACATACTTGGTTGCTTTCCTTTCCATTTCCATCACCAGTAAGTTCCTGCTGGAATCAATATTGCCTTTTGAAACACCAAACACTTTCAAACTTTTCATCCAGGAAAAATACTGCCCTTTACACACAGAAAACAACAAAACATTTCATCCTCAGTCCTTCTCTGACATATGGGAAAGAGTATTTTATATAAAAAGGGGATGTTTTTCAGGTCATTGATTTGTAAGGGCAGAACGTTTTGTACAACAAGTGCAGTCCAGGTATGTGGTTTTGGGAGGAACAGTTTCTTTCAATTAGCAAATGAGAAAAAAAGATGGATCCACAGCAGTGAGAAAGAAAATGCTGCCACACTGCCAAGGTTCTGTACCTGGCAGCCAGGTCTGTCCAGGAGCCCACAGTCCACTTCTGTCCCTGCTGGGAAGGAGCTTGATGGGATTACTGAGAGGAGAAAATCACTTAAATGCTGCAATGCAATGCCCTACAGTGAAAGTTGTACCAAAGGACAGCCTCAACAATGCTGATTTTTATCCAGCAAGGGGTGAGTCAAGGCTGCGCTCTTCTCTACACAGCATTCCCACCAGGAAATGCAATCTCCCCTATAAATCTGCTTTTGGGAGAGAATATCAAATAGAATCACCAGGAGAGGCAGAATTAACAGGGAAAAAAGCTCCAGCGGATGGTCAGAATCACTCCAGATTTTCTGCTGTGTGATGCCATGTCTGATGAACAGAACAGTGCCCCTCTGAGCTGGCACACACCTCCCTCCCCTGAGCCAGCCTGTGATGGAGGGCTGGGAATTGAGACATAAATACATCCACCAAGGCTGGAGAATTCCCACTGCAAATGCAATGACAACACCTTTTTCGCTGAATTATCTCCATATAGGAAAAGTGCTGCTGCCACTGCCTGTGCTGCACACAGGGAGTTTTCTTCCTTTAATCCCATCTAAATACACCCAGGTGGAATGAGCAGCTCAGTCCTGGTGAGGCTGTGGCTCCACAGGAACCCACACCAGCCTTGGTCACATCCTGAGTGGAACCTGGGCAAAAACGCCTCGTGCTGGGAGCTGCTCACAGCACTAACTGGGAAGTGCAAACCAGGGGGAAGAATGCTCACTTCAAGGGAAGAATTACACGTGGGAGGAAGCAGATGAGCCTTCAGTGTACAGTCAAACATGCATTGCTATGAAGTCAGCAAGTTCTAAACGTTGTATTTTCAGTAGCTCCCTCCTCATCACCCGGAATTCACCGTGTGCCACCTCCCAGCTGCTGCACTCAAAGCCACCCCATCCTTGCAGCAGCTTCCAAAACCATTCCATGTGCAGTACAGATTTTGGTAGCTTTTAGAGGAAATGGGGGATTGTGAACGTGTCCTCCTGTCTCACCACAGTGTGCAGAGAGGACCCAGAGCAGTGAGCGAGTTCCTGTCCCTACAAACGAAACCTGTGCCACCTCTACCTGTGATTCCTGATTTTCACTGGCCAGTGCAAAGCTGATGGGATCCTTCCCTTCCTCTCCTTCTCCATCATTAATTTAAATGATTGCCTTTTTCATGTCCTTTTGCATTTCAAATGGCCCATTTTACCCATCTATTGCTGTGCATTAAGAGCTCTGCCTGTCCAGGTTCTGTGGATTAGAGCACTCAGAGCTCAGGAATTTCTCTCATCAAGCAAAATTGGCAGAAGGAGTTGCTTTTTTTTCCTCTCTATTTTGCCTCCAAGGAAGGCACAGTTAAGAGCAGGACACAGAGATTAATATCAGCAATTTGTAGGAATGTTTAGATCATTGCAGCTAGTGGCCAGTTGGGATGAAAAGATTATATCCCAGAGGCAAGAGGAAATCTTTTGTGAGCATATATGATGTCTGCTGGAAAAGTTAAAGCTCAGTTATTAAAAGAAATAAATATTACTAGCACAAGAAACAGTCAAAAGCGCTTTCCAAACCACTGTGATACCTATTTGCCTCCCACAATCCTGGCAAATTCAAGGTTGGAACTGCAGGTTTCGAGGCTGTGAGACGGAAGAGAAGGGAAATGGAGTTTCTAATTTCAATTCCTCTGAAATTCAAAATCAGCACTGTGGCTGCTGCAGGGATGCTGATGGTGGGGTTCTGAGCTGGCAGAATCCCTTCCCTTAATCCTTTTGACATCCATCTCCTCCTGTCTCTCTTGACTGGTCAAGGAAACACAAAGTGCTAATTGATTTCACAGCTATTTTACCACTCTGAGCATAAATATTTAAGTTCAGCACATCAGGAAATACTCTGTACAAGATAACCACTTTCTGCCTGAGGGAAGCTGTCAGACCTGGGATCCCACCAGTTTAACCTCTGCACACTCCTCAAATTGCACAGCACAAGAAACTTCACAATAATTCCAGCCCATTATACACCTGGGTAATAGCAAATTGCAACCTTCCCACTCAGAAAAAAAGGGAAAACATTATTTTACAGCACACCAAATTGGGGGGTTCACTTTGCTGAAGGCAGCACAGCACTCCCCTGCTTTTCCAGGCAGAGCTGGCACAGGGGACAGCAGCTGAGCTGTCCCTGCAGGGTCTTTGCAGCTGTGTGTCCCTGTCCCTCCTGCAGGCAGGTCCTGCAGGACAGTGTGGGCTCCTCAGGCCCCACAGGACTCACCACATTCTTCCCCAAATGCTGCTGGAAAGAGCCAATTCTGCATATTAGAGTGCAGCCCACTCACAGGATTCTACTCCAGGTACCTTAAAGAGTTTATTTAGATTTAGGTCCTATATCTCCACCCAGCAGGGACTGTGACCGTGCAAATGAATTCTCATTAAAATCTATTAGAAATTTATGAATTTTAACCCATGGAAACATGGGCTGAAACACCCCTGCAAGCAAAACAGGAAACTTCCTTTGAAGTTTACCACAGAACTAGTTAGCAAACTGTCAGTCACAATAATTTAGTCAGAGACAAAAGAAAATCAGCCAATTAAACAAAATAAAATCAAATCTGTTTGTAAGATAACACACTATTTTTGTCTCATTTACTGGATGTTTTGGTAAAAGGTTTATTTCTTTATATGAAATTTCCAAATAAAGTAAAATAATTGGCTCATTGACCCACACTGAGCATTCTGGTATTGACAAAATGTTCTTTGGCATTAACTGGCACAAGACAATTGCCACAGAAAGGACACTTTAATTTGTAATATTGGCTTCATTTATGTTTTGACAGAAGGAAATGAAATACTACTCTGGTTGTTCTGATATCCTGCTGCAACCAACAGCAAATGGTGAAAAAACAAGGGTGTATAATACCCAATATTTCACTCTGAAAAGCATGAATTAGCAACAAATTATTTTTCATTCCAATTTCACTGAAATGACAAAATTCACCTTAGACACTAATTTACTTGTCTGTGTATAAACCTCCCCTATTCCAACAAACATTCAATTACAGCCAGAAATGCTTCAGCCAGAGCTGCCTCTTGCTCAGAACCCAGTGAACAACTGAGTCTCTTGGATCAGGATCCAGCCTCTTGCATCAAATCTGCTGCCAAACAAATCAAGACTCTTGAAAGCTCAGTTTGCACAAAGACCAGATTTTAATATTCATATATTCGAATTATATCCAAATCACCACATGTGCTTGTTTTCAATTCTTTAGACCTCAACTATTCAAATACAAATCATATCCAGACTCAAAGTCTTAACTCTGAGCTCATATTTATCCCAGTGCCTTAAAGCACAACTGGGCTTCTCATGATCACATTTTCATTTTAGACCCACTGCAGCTGGTTCAGATTTCAATGCCATTTTCAGTGGTTTGAAAGCTGCACAGGTATGGCCAAGTCACAGCAAACTCAAGGCAAATTATGGATTTATTGCAACAACTCAAGGCTGATCTCAGCTTTTGGAAGAGACCTTCAATGCCAGGAGGTGAAAGAGCAGCACTTGCGGGACATGGGCTGGAGAAGACCGCAGTGGTTTTACAGAGAGGACAGCAAAAAGCATCAAGACCTCACGAGTCCCTTCCCAAAAATCCAGTGAGTGGTTTGTGATTTCCTGAAAATGCCAAATAATCCTTTAAATAAATGTGAGCTGGCAGCTGTGTGAACCTATGGAGGAATAGATTTAAGCAGCATTGTTTGCTCTCAGTGAAATATTTGCTGATCTCAGCAACACCCATGACATTTGTAGAACTTCAGAAATTGCAAAATTTACTACAATAATATTTCCAGGCTACAAATTTAAGATCAGAAGCTGGTGAACCTGGTTTTCAAAAGTTTTTTGCTAGAATGAACAAAATCTTATCTCATAAAAATTTAGTTTTTCCATTAACTAGGTATTTCTTAAAACAGATTTATCGATTACATGGCATGAATTCCCAAATACATCCAATATACCTGCAGAAGTTCAGTGATGCCATCCATGGAGAATCTGGAGTCAGAGCCATCCAAACCCAGTGGTGTAAAATGTGGAGGCACAATTTCCTTTAAGAGACTAAAAGGTTCTTGCAAGGGTCAATATTTACCTCTGGTGCAATGTAGTCTGGAGTGCCACAGAAGGTCCTGGTTGTTACTCCATCCAGCATGTGCTCCTTGCACATTCCAAAATCAGCAATTTTGATGTGTCCTTCTGAATCCAACATCACATTATCTAATTTCAGATCTCTGAGAAGAATCACAGCAATTTAAGGTTAATGTTTGGGATCAGCTAGGCTGAGCTTACTCTGAATAAGGAATCTTTGCAGGGAGTGGAGGTTCAGGCTGAACACGAGGGGCTGGCTCAGCCTGGAGGGAGCTGGGCAGACAGCTAAGAATGACCTTAAAATCCTGGAATGGGTTGGAAGGGACCTTAAAGCCCATCCAGTTCCATCCCCTGCCATGGCAGAGACTCCTTCCACTGTCCCAAGGTGCTCCAAGCCCTGTCCAACCTGGCCTTGGACATTTCCAGACATCCAGGGGCAGCCACAGCTTGCCTGAGCTGGATAATAAATGAAGAGTGGCTGTGTCTGACCCCTCACCTGAGACTTTTGAGTGTGTAATATTATTAAACATCACACAGAAGTACAAACCATACAGTTTTCCATTTTTAAGAGGTTTTAGTTGAGTGGGGCAGAGCACAAGTGTCAGAGATGTCAGGTTAAACAAGGCTTGGGTTTCCACCCCACCAGCAGCAATACAACAAAAAGAGCTCTGCACTGATGGTTTTCTGCTTTAAAAATACACTGAAATGTTAAAGAAACTGATTATTTTGGGATTTTAAAAATAGTTCAGAAATTACTTATGTCAGATCATACTCACCTATAAATAATCCCTCTGTTATGGAGAAAGAATAACCCAATTGAGATCTCAGCTGCATAGAACCTGTGTGGGGGGAAAAAAATCAACAGATTTCTTATTGCCTCATGATTTTCTTCTGGCAAAATAAATTGGAAATGAATCATGGTAAAGGATGATAATATAGGAGCATATGAAATATGCAATTTACAGTGTATAGAAACAGGTGACATAAAAGACATATCACTTCAGCTGGATCTTAAAAGATACATTTGAGTATTTGATGATAAAATAATGCAGAATCTGAAAAAAAAAACATTGAAAATGGTCCCTGGACCACAAAAAATGGTGCAGCAGGAGCACAGGTTTTGTTTTTGCACCAACTCTGCTGCAAAGGTCCTTATCTCTAATCACAGATTGATGAATTCAGGATGTAGCTCAATGTACATTGCCATTCACATGGCATGAAATAATTTGCAGAAATAGTGTTCCTTTATACAGCCTGTTAATGGATTAATTACATGTAGCTAATTAAAATGATTACCATATAAAATATAATTGCTGAATGCAGTTAAGAGGTACAGAATACTGTTTGGAGCTGGTTGCTGTGGAACTGTGCAAATTACGTGCGAGAGGATTATTTAAAGATGAGATTAATTTTAAAGCTCAGTACAAGGGAGAGGAAGCAACAGAGCTCTGCAGCACTCCATCAGAGGTGTTTGTGAACATGTGTGAGGATGCAGCACAGGCAGAAGCTGTCATGAAGCACCACAGATTTTGTCAAGTGTTGGCAAGTTGCATTAGCTGGGAGTCAAGGATGATCTGACACCATCTCGGTTTGATTCAGAGCTGTTAAAATGTTTGTCTGCATCTGAAATGCTTCTATTTAGAAGGCCTCTCATTTAAACAAGCCCTGATAGCTTAAATCAAAGTGAGAAATTATTTTAAGTGAATGCTTCAAGCAGTTGGTCACCCTTGATTCTGAAGTTTGGTTAGTAAACTATTTATGGAACACTAACAAGTGGTGATGAGGTATTTTAAGGATGGCTAAAATGGCACTGATGAATCTATTCAATCTTAAATATGCTACAGATCATTTTCAGTTGCTCACTGATGTGCCAGATGTACAATTACCTGAATAGAATCATGTAGATAAACAACTCCTAATTCCTTATTAACTCCTCACAAATATATCCCAGAAATTCTTACAAGCTATACATTGAATTTATCTTGTATAAATTTATATCACAGGGCTGAGTCTATTTGTACTACCTTTCTCTATAATACTAATTCAGACTGAAGTGCTCTGCTCACTGTTCTTTTTTTTTTTTTTTAATATTTGCTTTTAAAAACAACATCAGAATATGAAGTAACATCTTTAATTTCCTGCTGCCCTGCTTAAATTCTTGTCACTTTTCAAGTAAGCCTCTCCTGCCTTTGTTTGTGCTGTATTTTTTTCTATGTGTTCAAACAACATTTTTAACACAAAGTTCAGATTTTGGGCCTTAAAAACAAACAAAAGCCAGCCCAGACTTCAGCCTGGGAGGAACAAACCAAATCCTCCTACAGTGTAAAATCAAGATGATGAAATTATTTAAATACAGGAACACTCACACTGCTTGTGGCTCCTTAAATTTTCCTACTTGCTGGATGTGGTACATGAGATCCCCACCATTCACATACTCCATCACAAAATACAGTCGGTCCTAGGACAAAGTATTGAAGAGGCACATAAATACATTAGAGACAATATTAGATACTCATTGATCAGCCAAAAAGAAAAAAAAAAAGTCATTAGCACGTTATTAAAAAGCTTTTAGGATTATTAGGACTGGGAAAAAAAATAGATCAGGAAATGGAATGTTTTGTACAACCTTCAAGAGTAAATGATTGATGAGATCTGTCTAGTTGTGCCAATTTTAGTGCCATGCTTTTACAGATTATTTGTCTCCAATGATTTCAGGAATTATACAAATATAGTTCAGTCTGAAAAATCTGTCTCTAAAAATAAATTTTAAAAAAAGATACCAAAGATGATAAAAAATTTCCAAATTCCTTTGAGGCCATTTCAAATTGTTTCTAGGAAGTTTTCACGTGGTTTCATGGGGTATGTGGCTGATGGTTGGACTTGGTGATCTTAGAGGACTTTCCCAGCCTCAGTAATTCCATAATTCCATGTCATCTAAGAGGCTGGCACAGTGACACTGGGCCATCAGAGCCATCCTCAAATGTGGCACTGGGAGATGCTTTGCAGTGTGATGGACAAATATCCACTTCACATATTTATAAGGAAAGAAGAAAAAAAAGCCCCTCAGTGTCACCAAGAAGGGACAGAAAACAAATCCACCAGCACTGATTCATGACTAATAACCCCACAATATAATAGCAGCCAGGAAGACTTTTCATGTACTATCCTCAGAGCTTTAAAAGTATTTGGGAACCTTTGGGAATCTGGGCTTGAGGCTCTGACTTAGCAAAGCACATATAATTACATTTAGGAATTGCCATGCTGGCCTGCTCAAGTAACTGCATGAAGGAAAATCTTTACAATTATTTTTTATACTTAGGATACAAGTGGCAATTATATGTGGGATTTTTCACCATTTTACACATGCAGAGGCTACCATACATGAGTTGGATGATAATAAATGTGATAAAATCCACGAGCACACAGCCTGGGAAACATTGGGGTGGCAAGAAAGAAAGAAAGAGTTGACGTACAACTGTCTGGAAACAAGAGTGCAGCTGTGTCAGGAAGGGGGGCTTGTCTTGCAGTGCCAGCACTCGTTTCTCCACCATGGTGCACTCCACATCATCATCCTGGATCACCACGTCCTTTTTCAGGATTTTGATGGCATAGAGCTCCTCTGTGCCCTTCCTGTCTGCCAGCATCACCTGCAGGGAGGAGAAACAGCAGAGTGAAAATCCCCCAGGTCAGGGAGGGAAGGCAAGCCAGTTTTTCCTTTAATTTGTACAGACAAATTTGATCAAAACTCCAAAATCATGATCATTGTACAGACAGGCTGTGCCCAAACCTGACGGTTGATTGTGGCTTGCTGCTGAAGGGCTGATAAAATGTTAAGTCCTAGGAGACTTCTTCAGCAAAGGGCACTTTATCACCTGAGTTTTGTTCAAATAGGCAGAAAAATGGCAGTCTGTTCTCTCAACTATTGAATTTCTAATATATACACACACTGTTCCTGGTTTTTTCTCAGTATTCACCCTTACCAATGTTGGTGATTTCCAGAACCGACAGAGTGACCTAGGCATTAAAGCCAGAAAAGTAGATTTAATTTTCTTGAAACTGCCAAGAAGTGGGAATCTGGAAGTCAGCAATGAGTTCCCATCTTGCCCAACTGCCTGAGTTTTTAATATTTTTTTTTTTTAAAGAAAACTACCAGTCAGGACTTAAGTCTACTAGGCCTTAGGGGGAACAATCCTACTCCCTGTTAGGAAATCCTTCCTCAACAATGCACATCCTTTTGACTCTGGATTTTGCTTCTTAGAGAGCTGTTTGTTCATTCTTCCTCAAGGAAAAGAAAAAAAGGAAAAAAAAAAAGAAAAAAGAAAAAAAAAAGGAAATAAAAGGAATGTGAGTGAATTAAATGTGAAGAATTCCTACCTTCCCAAAGCTCCCCTTTCCAAGAACCATGAGGAAGTTGAAATCTGTCAGCTTCACCCTGTCCAGATTGTTGGATGGCACACTTGAGCTCTTGTCTTCTGTTGAAGTAATGACTTTGTTACCAGCTGGCCCAAGTTTGGCTTTCTGAAGAACATACACACACATACACACACAAAAACAGCAAAGTGAGAAGAACTGCCCGTTTTCCTGGCAGAAGGGATCTCTGGGTGGAAATTAGAACTGGAAATGGCCAGGTCTGAGGTGGCATTCCCAGGTGAAAGGCTGCATAACAAAATATGCACAGACACACCTTCAAAGACTCATTCCAGCATTACTTTTGACATTATTGAGGGAATTAAAGTGGAAAACTGTGTTCATGTATAACCAGATAAAGCAGATATGCTTATCTGGTTAAAAGAACAAAAACCAAAGCAAAGCCCAGAAACAAAATTAAAAATGGCAAATTACTTTCATGCCAAAAGCAGCTTAAATGGTGCTTTTGTTCTGAAACACACAAAAAAAAAATACAAGAGGCTATCCCAAAATACCATTCTGTAATGTACATTAGGTATTTTAGGATATAAACAACCTCTTCAAAACATTCTCTTTTAAAATGGAATTTTTCAAGTCATTGCATAGCAAGAATTAAGAGAATTTTGACATGCACGAAGAACCTGCATTAAAAATCCCACCACAGATGAGAATTAATGCAGATGAACATGGCCACTTTCAAACCAGCAGTACAATCAACTTTGATTTTCAATCAAGGGTTGATCTGGAAAAGGGAGGAAGGGGAATATTACACACCAGGGCTCTGCCAGACACTCTGGTTTACAGGAGGCTGCAAGTCTCAGTATTTCACATGAGACACCATGGCATGGCTCAAGTAAGCTGCATTTCAAATCTCAGAGTTAACAGAAGAGAAAAAAGTGAGACTTACCAAAATATAATGCAGGCTACAAGATAATATATTTTCCTTTTTTTTTTTTTTTTTTTTTTTTTTTTTTTTTTTTTTTCTCTCTTAGAATAATCCCATATACCAGCAGAAGCAAAGCCAATAAGGTTTAATAATTCTTTGGGATGTAAGTGCTTTCCCCATCTGTCTGGTTAATAACCTCTAATACGGTGAATTTACTTTTTGCCAGTGATGTATGTTTGACAATTCAGGATAACTATTCTTCTCTGTTTCACAAAAGGACGATATTTGTATATTATCCCTCTTTTACAGATGAAGAAAATTATAGAAATGGAGGTTTATTCAAAGTCACACAATATATCCATTTAAAAATCATGACTGACACACACCTTTGGCACTGGAAACTGGGAGTTACAAACTTTCCCCTTCCCAGAGGAGCTGGTTTTAAAACCATAAAATTGAGAGGCTCTGGATTCACGGACTCCATCTACTCTTGCAGTAATGTCAGATATTCATCTGACAAAATAACCCCCTGTCACCTGAAAACCATATTCAGCTTGGATGATTCTTCCTGCAGCTTTATAAGTGCAGAAAATCTTATGCCCTACAGGGATACGAATTTTACAAGTTTAGATCTCTTTATTAAAAAACTTGTAGCACATCTCAGAATGGGGAATTTCCTCCACGGCAATGTTTGCATGAAAGCAGCACTTGGAGATGCTGATCAGGATCAGGGGCTGTGCAAACATTTAGGGAGAGTCCTGGGTATCAGCTTCAATCCCTGAGTCTGCCAGGGATGTTTCCAGGGCAGATCTGGCTGCTGGGACAAATCTGAGCTGGAGCTCTTTGGCAGCACAAAGCTCCTTTTGAGGCCACACAAGATTGAGCCATGAGCAAAAGAAGGGGGAAAGAAGGGGGAAAAAAAACCCCAAATCCCAATATCCGTTATTTGTACGAGATAAAGACGTGGCTGAAGGGAGCAGCTGGCCATGCCTTTGTGATGTTCCACAAATGGGATCTCAGATAAAGATCTTGCTTTTCTGATGCACAAAGCAATTTCAATATCCTTCTTTTCATGGAGATCCAAATCAGGCCCTGATTCCTGAATGGAAAGCACCAGCTTTATTTCTTACACTTTAAACCCACTGGGCAGCTTGTTGGCAGCTTGTTGGAAAAATGTATAAAACTTGAAACAAAAAATAAAATTTTGTTCCAAGGCCATTTGTTTTTTTGGGTACAAACGTGCCAACCAGGCAGGGAGTGCTCTCCACAGCATTGCAGTCCCAGGCTCTGGGGTTTCCAGCACTTTTTCCATAAAAAAACATGGCAGGTTCACCTGCAGGCTCCAGAGCTGGAGCTCCTGCACTCACTCAGTCAGCACAGGCTGGAATTGTCAGGATCTGAAGGCAGGATCTTAAAATAATATTTGAGAACCCAGCCAAGGCCTCTCTGCATCCTCTGAGCTCTTAGATTCAATGAGCAACAGACATGCTCCTCTCACTCCCGTTTTTCAGCTTTTTTAAAATTTGATGCCATCTCGGTTTGAGAATCTCTTTTGGCAGATTTTTGAGGAGAACACAGGGTTCCTCCTGTGTGCTCAGCTGAGCTCTGAGCTGCCTGACCCAGGCAGGAGGTGAGCAGGGCAGGAGTTTATTGATTGCTGAGCTGGAGTGACCTGTGCCCTGGGAAGGTGACAGTCCTGGTGATCCCCTGGCTGAGCTGCCATGGGAGGGGTAAAGAGAGAACCCTGCTGCAAACCAGCTGGAAAATCCAGGCAGTGCTGGGGAACAACCAGACTGACTCAAAGGAAGCACATAGCCCCAAAGTGGCAGGAACTCATTAAATTATCATAACCTTATCAAAGGTCCTTATTTCCCATCACCTTGGCCAGCCACCACCCTACCAGAAGCATGCAGAAAACCCTTTTAACATTTGGCACGTGAATTCCTGTTACTGCGTTTTGGCTTAGTGGAAATACGGTGGGAATTTCCAGACATTTCAGTGAACTCTATCCTGAGTTTTATATCTGAAACACCTTGGCTGTAGCAGACAGAAAATGCCATGCAGCCAATATCCTCTTCCAGACTGCCAGAGCAAAACCAATTTTGCAGCTACAGAAGGGACATAAACTCAAATTATTCCTAAAAGCTTATTGGAGAAGATTGATATTTTGCCTTTCCTACCATGACTAAAATTGAAAATCTCAGAATCCTATTTGAACCCTCCTTTATTTTTTATGGATATTAAAACTTGCTGAAGTTGAAGACAGCATTCCAGGCCCTGGATTAATTTTCAATCCACATTCCAACTCCTTGGCTTATTATCTTGGATAAAAACACAGTATTGTTACAACAAAGCCAGCTTGCAGCAAACCAACCAGGGAAACAGAATGTTAAAGATAAATTAGTCTGCACTGGTAGCAGGAAAGTTAATCTAAAAAGAAAACAAGACATGCACATCATCTTACTTCCTCTGCTTTGGACGCACCTTATCTCGGCCAGCTCTTTTACCCTGAAACCACAGGTGAGACATATCTTATATATTCAGCCCAAACTCACTTCTCCATGGAGTGTTAAGAAATTACAGCGTGCTACACTGGAGAGACTCTGGGAATTTGGTAGGTGCTTTTTGGAAAAGATATCTCAGGTTTCGCAATAAAAATGCTTTGGATTTCTTTTTAATCTAAGAGTAGCAACTGCACTTTTAATTAAATAGGAAAAAAAGTTATCCAGAACCTAATGAGAAGTGTGATGCAAAGAAGAAACAGAAGTGATTTAGGGAATAGTAATTCTTCATTCTTTATGGCAATTGCAATAATTCTTGGTGATTATTTTCAAAAGTTTCTGATTTTTCCCTGTGAAGAAAATCGAAAAGGACAAAACAATAAATCTGAATGTTGATTCTTCTGTACTCTGTGTATATCCATAGTAGAGAATCTTAGTAATTACAGAGCAAAAAGACTGAATAGGTAATTTTCCACATTAGCCAATAATAAATAAAATTTGTGAGAATTAAAAAACCAAACAAACCAAATTTCCCTTTCCTACTCCTGATCTCTTTAGGGCAATGAGTCAGTGCTTTAACACCTTGTATTGCTCTGCTCCACTGCCTCTCCTCAGCTGCTGTTTGCAACACTCAGCTGGGTGAGATTGGCTTTGTTCCCACATGGGAAATGAGCACCAGGATCCAAACCTGCCCAAACTTGCAGAAAGCCCCCCCTGTGCCATGGCCAGATATCCAAGCAAACACAAAGCTCTGTGTGCAGCTCACTGGAGGATGTGCTGCTCGGTTGTCAGGGCAACTCACTCCCAGTGAGTTCCCAGATGCCAGCAGGATCATCCCTGGCACCACATTTTCAAGAGGAAAAAGTGATAAATGGAAAAATATTTAAGAACAATGCTGAATTCCCACCCCATGAGCAGAGTGCTGTGTGGGGAGCAACAGTCCATCCTTTATTTATTAGCCCCACCAACACCTGACAGGGAGGTAAATCCAGAGCTCTGAGTGTTCTGGATTCTCCCAGCTCTGCTCCACATGGACACCAGCATTCCCTCCTCATCTTTTCAGGTTCCACCCACCACCCCCTGTGCAGGTGATGAAGGCAGTGAGTGCATGATGGAACAATCACAGCTCTGCAGGCTCTGTCCCAAACCCCACACTGCAGGAGGCTCAGCAGCCCAGGAGTGACTGTCCTGGGTGAAACACTAATCTTAACGAAATTAGGATTTTAGTTAAAAGTTAAAAGTTAGAAAAAACTGGGCTTGAGATAGTTACCTGAAACTTAAATCATTGATTCCTGTCAATTTATGTTTGCTTAGCTGTGCTCGCAATGGGAAAGGATGGAACTGGTAGGTAGCTACAAAGAACACGAACAATTGCAACCAGAAACTCATTCTTTGCAAAACTGGAGTTGCCCCAAAAGCCATTTGTATTGTCATTGATAGAAAAGGTCAGGGTGAGGAAGACTCACCTAACTTCCTCCTTTGAGACCCCTCCCCACAAAAACGAGCCCAGACTTAATTCAAGAAGCCAACCATGCATGCTTAATAGCTATTCCAGCTAATTACCATAGGAAGCGGGGATGAGAAGGTCCGGTATTATGAATTTGTATTTGTTTGAACCTTTTGTCAATAAATAGACTCTGTGCCCACCTGTAATTCTGAAGTGTGTATTAGAGGGTTACCCCACGCTGCTGCCCAGTGCTGAATAAACATTCACTTTGTAACTTTAAATTGTTAGAGAGTCTTTTGTCCGTCACAGTTGAGTATCGGTACTAGACCAATACTCATATCTTGGTAAATCACTGGGCTTGTGTCAGAGCCACAGAATCACCCAGCAGCTGGGCTGGAATGCACCCCAAAGGTCATCTCATTCCACCCCTGCCATGGGCAGGGACATCCTCCATCAGAGCAGGGGGCTCCAAATCCCACTGGGACACTCCCAGGGATCCAGCAACAGCCACAGCTGCTCTGGACAACCTGCCTCAGGTCCCAAGAATTGAGATTTATGGAGCAGGAAATGTCTCCCTCTAAAAATTCTAACAAAATCCCTGCTTTTCACGCAGCAAAAAGTTCTCAGCAGTTCTTTGCCAGACCCCACGTGCTCCTCAGACACGCTATGTGAAGGAATCAGGATCTCACACTGCCACACCTGCAGCCAAGGTTCCTGCTCCTAATTCTTGAATTAACCCAAAGCCACTGCAGGTAACACTCTGCACATCACTTACAAAAATGACAAAATGGATGGAGGATGGAACAGCCTGAACAGTGAAATTCCAGATGTGAAAGGAGTGCTCAGTTCTGGATCCTGCACAAGGAGCATGAGAGCAGCTCAGGTCTCACACAAACCTTAGAAGATGTCACTGACACAACCAGCAAAGCTCATACTAAGGATGGAAAAACTGAAATAATAATGATTAATTCCAAGTCTCAAGGAAGGACCCGTTCAGGTTTCCAGTCATGTACTCACAAAGTGAGGACCTTGATCAATGTGTTGAGCCATTAGCAAGCCTTTAATAAAGCAAATAAATCCAATAAATTTCAAGACAAAATCTGGAAGAAAACCCTCTCATTCAGTGGAATGTTCTCTGTCATTGTGGCAGCTTGTTTCTTACATTATTGCATTTCCAATTCCATGTAATTACAGATGCTATGATAGACTATCAATTTCCTACTTTCTACAATTTAATTACCAGGACGCTGAGAATTTGAAATGAGAAGAGCCTATTTCTAAGCCCCAGCAAGACCCAGTGCTTCACCAGACTGAGGTTTAATCTTCAGCCATAACCTAAGGCCAGTTTATAATTCATCAGCAGAATTTTGCTGGAAACCAGGGAGGTTCCTGGTACCAGGGACGCCAGCAAGGATTCATGAGGTTCACACATGGATTTCAGCCATTCCTTGGTGAATTTACACTGCAGCAACACTTCTCTGCAGCAAGGGGAGCACTGAAGAGATGTAAATAACCAAAAAGTTTTTTATCAGCACTCTGAGAGTCATTTTCGTGATGGCAAACTATGATGTAATTAGTAAAAAATGCAATATATCAAAACGAAAATGCATTTCTCTTTCAATGGCTAAAATAGTTATTGAAAATAGAGCTGGGAAAAAATTCACAGCATTCCCATTGCTAGCAAAAAGGCATGAGGGTAAATGGGATGTTTCATAAAGATATAAATCAGGTGGGTGGTAAAACTCTACCTGGGACTTAAATATAATCTATTTTAGGTTCTTTAGTTTAGTTTTCCCCTCATTTCCTCTCCTTCTCCTCTTAAAATTGTTTAATATTTACCCTATTAATTACTATCAGTAAATTTATGTAAAGGATTTGCCTACAACCAGTAGTAGTGCTGCGTATGAAAAGGATTAAAAATGCCTTTTGCAGAAAGCACGTCCAAGGACACGGGAACCCAGTCCTGAAGCCACCAAAGTGTTGGGCTGAGCAATCCTGAGCTGAGCAGAGCAGTACCTGCTTTTACACCTGCAATTACAAAATATTTTAATTAGAGGGGAAGTTCTCATCAGTGCCAGTTATCAAACTTGAACGTTATACTGAATTTTACTGAAATCATGGTTTAAATTAATGGGTTTGTATTTTCTAAGTATATATTCACAAACAATGTGGATGATTTCCTTCTTTTGCAGGAGCTGCACAGCTCTGGTAGATTTTTCCCTGTTCTTTGCTGACCTCTTGTGGTTTCTCACTCTGAGGAGAAATTATTTTTTCAACCTCAACTTTACTTAGGATAAAGAAAAAAAAGGGAATCTGACAGGACAAGACAACAGTTTAATATATCATGGAGCTCCTCAGAAGATCTTTTTTATGGGGTTTATAACAACACTCCCTATTCAATTATTTTTATTAAGCTTTTTTTTGTCTTGCTGGATAGAAGTTAGAACTGTGTGAAGCTCCTGAGCACAAGATTTCAAAAATATTCCCAAATGTGCCAGGCACAAGGTGAAGGTAACCATATTCCCTAGACAGTGAAGTCCCATGAAAGACATTGGAAAAGGGATGGATCCATCCTCAGGCAGGAATTTCAGGGGATATTGCCCTGGACAACAATGTCTGTCTGTGTGAGCTCTGAAATCCAGAGAGGGAAGAGTTTCCAGTTCCCCATTTGGCACTGTCAACATGTTTAATCTGTTTAATAATCCTGTGGCCACCTGAGTCCACTTTGTTTCCTGCCTTTATTGCCAAACACTCTCTGCCCTGCAACAGAGCAGTGCCTAACGAGATGAAATGTAATTAAAGAGGCTGCCTAGGAATAATATTCAAGAATTCTTGCAGAAGTATCCTGTGGTGGGGGTAATAAAAATCCCCAAAAGCAAATAGGATGCTACAACAGCGAACCCCTGAGTACCAGAAGAAGAATTGCTTTTCTAGATGCTCCTCCTTTAATTATGCAAATTACTGCTAGTTTTCAATAATAAAAAACCTGAGTGTGGAATTTGCTTTTAAGCATAAACCTTATTTTAATAAGTAAAAAAAAATTAAAATTCTGTTCTAAAAGAATTTTTAAAGACTTCAGTTCTCTCTATTCTTAGAGAAAAATCCCTGTAATCAAACCCCACCAGCCACACAAAGCTGCAGAACAGGAATGATTTTAAACCTTGGGATTCTGTATCCAAATATTAATGTGCTCTGAAATTATTTATTTCTCTTACACTCACACTCACACACACACAGATGAAGGTGTTTTCTGCATGATGTTGTGAAAGAAGTGTTTTTTTCCATGAATTCCAGAATGTCCCCATAGAAACAGAGTGACAGCTTTCCCAGATGGAATTCATGTTTATAATCCACCAGGACTAAACATGATTTTTTTTTTTTTTTTAAACATGAATTTTGCCCGTGAAGCAGCAGCTGTGGGAAATCCTTCAGCCCATTTTTTTGGGTAGAAACATGAATTAACCAAGGACTTTCGTCAGCCTGTATCAGTGTTCTTCAAGGCCAGGATTTTACAATGAGGTGACAAAACTTCCTATTTATGTCAGATGCATTTTATCAGGGTGACTTCTGGTCTGGTTTAAAAATGCATTTAAATGGAGAAACTTCCAACTTCCCAGCATAAAACAAGTTTCACTGATGAAACCACCATGTGATTTTATTTTCAAATACGAAGAGGTGTAAAGAATTGAGGAAAGGCTCTTCTGTACAGGCTTTTCTGAGATAAAAAATCAAGGTTAAGAAGAGTGAATAATTTGATTTTTCTGATCTAGTGTTAGAACATTTGTTAAAATCATGCATTAATAAGATAAACAACCCTTTTAAAAATAATGTTTGGTTTTCAAAATAAGCATTTTAAGCCTTGAGTGATAATGAAAAGTGTTCCAGGTCAACTTCAGTTGTAAAAATACTATTTGAAGGTGATAATGGCTTCAATAATCTTAGAACACAGTTTACAACACAGGAGTTTCAAATGTTAATAGAAACTGTAACTTAACCAATGTATGAAACTGAAAGCGTGGTTTGTGCCAGTGGCCTTTGCCCTAATAAAGCAAGATAATTTGTTAGAGACATGCAAATATAAACAAAATATAAACAAAACACATGTAAGTTCCCAATGCTGAGATGTAACTTTTATGGCAGCAATTCAGTGATGTGAGGAGTAGTGCAAGGAGCAAAATGAGAAATAAACAGGTGAATTGGTATTTCAGGTACCAGAGCATCTGTGCACATGGGTAATGTCTCTTACAATAGATCATACTCCAAATAACATCCAGCAATAGATGTACTATGTTAAATCATACAACATGCATGCTCTAGTATCTAAATTTATCTATTTCATTATACAGTGACCATGAGCATTATTTGATCTGTGAAAGTTACTTAAAATTCCATGAATGTCTTTCAAATTAAAGATGCACCTTTTTCCATTTTCCATGAGAGAGTGGCACTCTAATTCTTCCAAAAAGAAAGGCACACTGGTTTGATCACTCTTTTTTTGTAGCAGAATTCTAATCTGGGGATCATTTGTTGACAAATTATGGAAGATTTGTACTTTAAATTTTGATTTGTTTTTAAATAAATTAGAAAATCTTGCAGTGGGAAAAAAAAACCAAACAAGTGCATCCTTAAAAGAGGGTGAGAATGAAATTAAACTCAATAAACTCCAGATGTTGACAGAGGGGGTGTTGTGTGTAGAACACCAAGGAGAAAACTACCTTGAAGAAGTGCATATTTACATGACAGTCCTGGAAGAGACAGGAGAGGGAGAAACACTGCGTGGTTAGTAATGGGCTGGCACAGCACAGCAGCACAATTAGCACAGCAAATAACAAATACAGACACAGCAGCAGCGGGAATACAGGAATGGACACAGAAAATCCCAGCACAAATCAATGGGGGTTCATTTCTCCAGCTGTGCTGCTCCCTGCAGTGACCTCAGCTCACAAACACACACCTCATGCATGGAACACCCTGGTGGCAAAACTCCCAGATGTGCACAGCTGGGCAGGAGCACGCAGGGCTCTCCCCCCTAAATGACCTCCAGAGGGGTGACAGCACGCAGGGAATTTGGGATCTTTGGTTTTGCCTTGTTTCACAACACACACTTCACATGAGGGGCAGGAAATCCCTGCTATCAACAGCATTGTTTATATTCTTCACCTCAAATCACAACCCGCTGAGAAAAGCCTGGAGGAAATCAGCAGCTGTTGCAAACTGAAAGCAGAGATTTCTGCCATCTAGTTAAGAAATTTCATGTTCTCCAGTTTGAGCCGTGGTGAGTGGATGGGAAACCTCCAGACAACTGCATATGGGAATTCCCCCTGCCAAACTATAGCACAGAACAGATGGAATCATCTAACAGCATCTCTATAATGCTGCAAACTATTCTCTAATGATTAAATATGCACAATTTAAAAATAGGAATGAGTGCCATGGCCAAAAAAAGCAGCTCTTCTTTTTATATCTCTATATGCATAATGAGTGTGGATTGATGTGCCAGTGATATTTTGGCTGGTCATGATTTCAGTGTGGCTTAGTTTCTGTTTCCTGAAAAGCAAATTTCATCTTGTCATCTGTAATTTGAAGTGTCAGCAATGTTATTTCTCCTTTCCATGTCCCCTCTGCTGACCTGCCTGAAGCTTCAAAGTGAGAATGCATATTGGTTAGAGACAGATAGGGAAGAGACCATATATTTTATTTATTAAAAAAAAGGAAAAAAAAAAAGGAAAAAAAAAAAAAAGAGTAAAGTAACTGCAGTATAACAGCTCTGGGGCAAAACATCACCATCCTTCAAAGGTACAAAAATAATGTTTCCTTCCCAGCCCTCTTAACATTTTATAGAGATCTGGAGAACTGAACTCACAAACTAACAAAAATCACAAGTTCCTCCACAGTTTGTCTTGGGGATTTTGTGGTTGTTCGTTTGTTTGTTTGGGGTGGGTTTTTGGAATGAAAATAGATCTAATTAGAAAACTCAGTGGGTTTTTAAGAAGCCACAACAGTCCCTGGAGTATCTGCTACAGCCCTGGCTATGCAAGTGCAACATCTCTACCCAGCCTCCAGCTCAGAATAAAGATAGCTCTAGGATGTCCTGAACATTGATTAAAGGAAAGAAATACAATGTCCTTTGCACCTAAAGGTTTTGTGAATATCAGAAAAATGCCAGATTAAGAAAGTTCTGGCCTTCTCTTTTCTAATAAAGCAGACAGAAACAGCTTTAAAAAAATTAAGAGGAGTGGTAAAGATCTAAGAAATGCAGGGCCTGCACTGAAACAATCTGAGGTGCTGATGCTCAGAAAAGAAATTATGAATAAATGAAAGAGGTTTTTCAGCATGAGAGTGCAACAGTAACAAAAATCATCAGATTTTTAGTTGTGCTTTGATCTCTGGGGACAGTTCAGGTCCTGTTTAACACGGGGAGGGATGATGGTGCAAATCCACACTAACTCTGTGTGCCCAGATACACAGCCTGAGGCTCCTGGGTGGTAAATTCGGGTCTGCACAAGGATTATCACACAAGTTTGGTCAAACAAATTCCTGGAGGAGCTCAGGAGCAGAAATCTCTCAGATCTTGTGTCACTGGACAGGTTTCAGGTATTTATAACCCAGCCCAATGGCCAAGCTCCATATCCGTCCTGTTATCTTTAAAATGCTAAGATATTTTAGAAGACATTTTCTTTAGGATCATAATAATGCTGAGGCATTTTAGAAGACATTTTCTTTAGGATCATGATAGTTCAGTTTAGAAGCACGGAGAGGTCACCAAAATGTCACCACTGACTTGCCCAACCATTTCCAGTGCTCAGACGCGACACCCACCCTGCTCTCAGCTCTGTTCCCTCTCCTCATGCTCTGGGCTGCAAGAAGGAACTCCATCAGCAATCCCATGGTCAAAGCAGCTGGAATCTCTCACACAAACAGGACTCAAAGCCAGGGATGTGGATGTTTGTCCCCTCCCAGGATCTCCCCGTGGTGGGACAGCAGTCGGAGATCTCAGAAATTAAGGGAAGGATTTTGTTCCTGTCAAAGCCACCCAGAGGGCTCCACTAAAGGAAATAATCAGAACAAAAGAACATATCTGACATGTGAAGAGTGTGCACCGGGAGGACCATTTTGTGTCTTCCCAGAGATGCTCTAAAATGAGGATTTGATGAGCAGAATCCCATTCCCTCCCAAGGTGCTGGGATCACTGCAATTGCCAGAGCTGGGTGCAGTGGCTGAGCCTGCTCCCATCACCAACACCCCTCCTGCTCACTAAATGTGTCCATGGGTGAGGATTATGGCTGCTCTGCTCTTTGTTTAATTAAAAAAATGTTTTATATAGACCATAACAGCTGCTGTAATTTTAATAACATTTCCCAGTGCTGGTGATGTGGAAAGAAGGGGAGAGATCATAGAACAATTCACCAGCCTACTTTTAAGTCAGAATTATTCTATTATTATTCTAAGGTGATATTTAAGTATCAAGAAGTGCTTTACTAAGCAGGAAAAATGAAAAAGGGCTTGATCAAATTCAAATAATTTCCTACAATAGAAGTTTTAGAGTTTGCACATTTCATTCCCAAAAATTCAGGAAAAAATGGATGCCCTAAATGGCAAAGGCATCTTACTGCTCAAATCAAAACCAGATAGAAAAAAAATACTATAATGTTGCATTATTTCAATATTCTGCCTTTTTTTTAAACTAGAAAAGTACTGGAAGATGAAAATAAGAATGCAACAAAGAATAGATGCTGCAGTTAGAAGATTTCCTAGTCTGGGTCCATGGAGGAACCTCAGCCTGTTGGGAGTTCCCATGGCAATTTCAGCAGGGACAATTATGGAGCAGCCACAATTATTCTGAATATGCCTGGTGAGAAGGGAGTTTCATTTTGAGATGGTCACAATGCTATTCCAAAGAGAAAATTCACAACTAAAGGTTAAAACCAGCTGAAAAATAGTGACAGATTTTATCCTGCCTCCACTTCCTACAGGAGTATATTTTTATCTCTAAATATTAATGATGATGTATCATGTATAAATCACTGAGGACAGATTTGATCACACTGCTAAATGAGCACATAATACATTTGTGAGTTTTAGTGAGAGGTGAGATCCAGAAAATACATAGATTTGAATAAAATTTGTTTTATTATAGAAAATACTGCATTGCACCTCTGCATTATATACCTCAGTTTCTATATACTGCACAGGTTCATACAGATTATACATAGAATATAATAAGAAAACTTCTTCAATAAAATATAAAAGGCAAAAAAGCACCATCCTCAATACTTTCTTTTCCAAATTTTTTCCCATTTGTTGGATAGGATTAATCCTGGACAAAGGTTGGGTGTTAATTTTTCAACTGATATAGATGTGGCCATGAGGAAATTTCTCATGACAAACAGTTTTTAGCATTCAGTTACAAATACAGGTGAAGAGAATGTTTGAATCTATTATTATTTATTTATTTATAATCTCATATAGCTATTTTATGGTAGATTTACATTGAATAAATGATTAAGAATGTGTGCCAGGAGGTCCAGTGAGCAAAGCAGCTTTTCCATGAGATTTGTGTGGCTAAGAGCCACATTTCCAAAAGAAATCTGGGCAGGGAAAGTGATGTGCTAAGAAGGATGTGATGGTGCTGTGTAAATGGTTGGAGATCAATGAGAGCTTGAGGCCAAATCTTAAAGCTGCCTGTTGAAACATAGAAGCAGGCAGATAGTCTTAAAATTCTGATTTAAATGGCTGCTAACTGGTCCTGGAGGTCCTACTACCCCACATTTCTAAACTTTAGTCAAAAAGGTAAAGTCAATTTTCAGAACATCTGAGAATTTTTAAGATCAGAAAGTGGTTTCAGAGATTCTACATCTATTGGCTCCCTGGTCTTTACAGTACTTTACTCTGAAGACCATGTTTTGTTTTTTTTTTTTTAAATATAAGTAATGAAATATTTTTGTGGAAATTGTTGTCATTTTATACTCAAAGTTAAATCAATGTAGTTGGCTACCAATCACATGGTCATATATCAAAAAGTGGTGACCAAGCATTACAAGTGCAGACTGGATTAGGAAGAACTCTGGAGTTACTCCTTCCACAAACTGATAAATGGGAAGCTGGCCCAGTGTGACCCCTTGGTCCATTTTTAACCTCCTAAGAAATTCACTCCCCCAAGAAAATGACAATCAAGACCTGCAATCTTCTTCCTGTAAGGCTCTAATGCTGATTTTAGAAGAGTGGAAATATTTATTTAGATGATGTCATTAAATCACAAATAGCAGCCTTTTTCTCAGTGCTGTCTACTTGTTCCATATTACAGAGTACCTAAAATAAAATGCCTGTGCAAGCCAGGCTATAAATGAGAACAGAAATAAAGGAAAAGATGATCAGAGTCAGCACCACTTCTGTGCCATACCAGAATAACTAATAAGTGCAATACCACCATTGAGACATCTGTGCTGTGAATTTTCAGCAGCCATCACAGTGATGCCCCTTGAAAGCAAGGATGAATATTCCATGGGGGGTTCTGCTTCCCTCTGCTCCTTCTCATAATGATAAACTTTGAGATAGGGGAAAAGGGTGAACCCAAACCCCCAGCCATGGGACACCACATTACACCATTGGCCTCACTATAATTACAGGGTTTGTTCAGCTACCAATACTCTCATTTATCATCGCTAAGTTTTAAAACCGTTCAGCTTGGGAAATTACAATTACTGGAGACACTGTGTGCCTATGAAGAGCCATTCCCTTCCCTGGATTAATTCAGTCACTCAAACAGCACCAAGCTAGCCCAGAACAGGGACAGCCTCAAATGCACAGTGCTGAGGCTGAACTAATTAGACTTTGAGACAGACTAATTATTTCTGAGGCAGAGCTGCCCCTCGGTGAAGCTGCTGTCTCTGGGACCAGGTTCAGTAGTTTTACGTGAATCCTCTCAGGATTTCTACTCCACTTCATTGCAGGACATGGATAAACCCTGACTGTCCCTCCTGCAACCAAAGCATTTGCAGCAGAATTAGGGATCAACCTCAGAGATTGTAAATTCAATATGCAAACACACTGCATTGTCATATCTGACATTTTTAAGTAGACAATTTTAGTGACTTTGTGCTGTCTCTGACCTGAGAAAAAACAGGCAAATTTTTGATACTTCTATCACCAATATATAAATATCCACCCAATTCCAGGCTCTGCATAATGCATAGAAACATGGACAGAATTACTTGAGAAGCTATTCTTTCTAGGGAGGATAAAAAATAAAAATGATCTTGAATAGCAAATGACCTAGTGCAGCAAAATGAAATCACACTGGTCAGATCACAACTGTAAAGAAAGGAAAATGGAATGGAGGCTCAAATACTTCTCAAATGTGTAACAAAAATCATAGTTCATGCTGCAGACATGGGAGCTGACCCAAATGCGTTCAGAAGAAATTGGTGCACCTTTTCTTTTTCCTTCTTGAAAGTTGAACATGTGCCGTTTTTCCTCACTTTCGTGGGTTAACCCATCTTTTATAATAACAATGGAGAATTCTGCCTGATGGTGAACATAGAAAATTGCCATTTCAGGTTGAAAGGAACAGGCAGGTTTGTTTATGCACAACAGGTACATTCATTGTGTTTGGGATAAACAGCTTGGCTAAGGTTGTAAACAGTGCAGACTGGAACATTTCCAGCTCCTGGCTGTGTGTGCAGCTGGGAGAGCAGGCAGAGGAGAGGAGCTGCACCAGCAAAACAAACCCCTCCCACCTCAGACCATTCCTGTCCTGCTCCTGGGCTCAGTGGCCAGCAAATATTTTGTTGTAATTCTGGCTGTGGTTGTCAGAAGAGGCAAAGTCTGATCATTAACAAAAAACTCCTTTGTGTGGCACATGAGACCATTCTTGTGGCTACCAACTCCTCCAGCTGGCACCACAGGAGGCAAGACACTGCAGAAAGCATCACTTTTCTCTGGATTCTCTTTTTTGCACATAACCAGCAATATCTCTGATCCTTAAAAAACATCAACATCCTTCCCCACACTACAGAGACCAGAATTTCACATAAAAACCTTCTGCAAAGACTTTAAAGTGTGAACGTTGAAAGTATTTTCTTAAAACACCCCAATTTACAGTGGGAAACATTCAAAGTATTAAAATACCATTGTTTCTGAGAATTTCATTTGTCAAATGTGGCTGGCAGATTTTGCAGCAATTGTTAAAAGACATTGAAATTATTACATATACTTGACATAACATATTTTAAAATACCAACTTCTAAGTGTCATAGCAGAGAAGCTGAACTGTCAGGGAAATGATGCCACCTCTGAATTAAACCATTTGGTCCAATCTTCAAGAAAACCAAAGACACACAGAGCTGTCACAGGGACAGAAATAGGAACACTCTGACATATGTGTCATTTAACAGATTTTTTTTTTTTTGGTAGTAAAGGGAAAAATAAATGCAAT
Source organism: Turdus rufiventris (assembly GCA_013186435.1). Taxonomy (NCBI): domain Eukaryota; kingdom Metazoa; phylum Chordata; class Aves; order Passeriformes; family Turdidae; genus Turdus; species Turdus rufiventris. The sequence continues at coordinate 347,837 of PYHW01009944.1, forward strand.
ATTTAGTTGCACACATCTGTGTTTAAACCTCACCTCAAACTTCTGTCGGAGCTCTGCATTTCCATCTTCATCAGCATCTGGAATTGGAACATTGTAATATTCGCCCTCTTCTTGGTTCAGCAGCTTGTACCTGTGGTAGATTTCAGAAAAAAACTTGTGACTTTACTTTTTTTTTTCGTGATAGATTTAAAACCTGATTTTGTTGTTTGTGTGTGGTTTGTATCAATGTCACAGCAAATAAATGATCTCAAAAGATTTGATGCAAACTAAGAAACAGAATATATTTTACCTGAAATCAGATCTTTAATCCCAAACTATCTGTCAAGGCAGTTTAAAGGACAAGGAGATTCTTCCCACTCATCCTGGGATTTGATGGGAGACACCAACCCTGAGCAGGAACCTTTGTCTTCACTGCCCTAAACAGTGTCTTTGAAGAAATGTCCTTTTTGAGATGTGATGAGCTCTACCCCTCTCCTGGCAGGTAATGAGGTGGCATTTTACAAGATCAGCTTCCATGTGCTTTGAATTTGCAGAGCTATATATAACATGATACACTTAGTATTGAACACATCATATTGGAGATAAAAATAAAATTTGTATCACAAGACTATGCACACAGAATTGAGTTTGCAGCAGCCCCTGGCTCCAGCAGAAGTTTCAGGAACACCATAAAAGAAAAGCAATTGTTTTATTATTCCCCTTTGATATATATAGCATGTGTTCCCTAGGTTTAGTTGCACTTTCAGTGAATTTATAGCCTGAATCACAGCGAAAAACGCAGGGAAAAAAAGGTAGATCACACTGAAAAAAATGAGAGGTTTAAAACTTTTGGTGATATATTCTCTCCTTCTCTTTTCAGAAACTCTTACCATCCACTGGCTGGCATTTTCATAAGCTCTGACACTCCAAAAGAGAGAGATCCCATGAAATCATTCCTGGTTGTTCGATCCCAGTCCCAGACCTCTACGGATAACCGGCGATCTTTGTCCGTAGGTTTTAATTTACTAAAAATGGACAGAAATGGAGGAGTTGTCAACACTGAAATAAAAATTGTCAACACTGAAATCAAAACTGAATGCATGCAAAGACCCCCCAGTAAATCAGGGAGTTAAACTCACAACGTGAACGACTCATTCCAGTCCGGATTCAGGGTGGAACGGATGGTTTTTGTTTTTTGTTTACTTTCATTCTTAGGATCTGGGATGAGCTTCAGTTTGACATAAGGATCTGAAAGTCCATTTGGATCCATGGGAATGAGGTTTTTCGCTTCTCTCACTGTCAATATAAACCACAGGATTACACATCACTCATAAGAAAGAAATTACATGTCAGACCAGAGCTGCTGAAGCGTGTTGACAAATAAATAAGATGTGAAACCCACCTGTCAGACTTGGCATGGGAGAAACTACTTGTTGTAAAGAAAGGTAGTACTGAGTGATATTTATAAGAATAGCAGGGAGCAATGACAGGAGAGAAGAGTGATTCACAAGCAACACACAGCTTCCAGGCAGCTCTCCCTGCAGTGCAATGATTAAATACCCAAAGCCATCGCTGTAATTTTTCTAAGCAGGTACCAATTCTTTGTGCTTTTGTTTCCTCATCGCTCTCAGGTTATACAACCACAGATTAGGAGCCAAATTCTGCAAGAGCCACAGCCAGATCACAGGGGATTGCAGAGGAGCAGGTGTTTGACACAAGCCCTCTTTGGAAGGTTTCTACCAGCACCCTTCCCACGGATTCACGGCTCATTAGCTGTCAGATGGAATCCTTGTGAGCATTGTCATGACAGCAACCAAAGGAAAAGTGCAGGGAAGACAAGCGGAGCTCCATCTTCACAAAAATCCTAATGCAGCTTTCTACTTTTACAAAGCCAAAGGAAGAAATGAAGTGGGTTGATTGATCTCAAGCTGTTCCTGATCCCCAAGGAGAGAGGGAACAATCAGGAACCTGCAGTGTCCCAAAGGTGAGCACAGCCAGCACTGCTCTCCTCCTGCTGACACCTGAGCAACATTTACACATCCTGGAAGAAGAATTGTGAACAATAAAAGGTGGATTTCCATCAGGCTGAGAAATGCACCCAAACCAGCCTGTGCTGTGATGATCTGGGGTCAGGCTGGGATGGGGAGTTTGGAGCTCACAGCTGGGCATCCCAAAACTTGGGGGCTGGTTTGGGACAGAAAACAGCTCCCACCCAGGAATCCCCTTGTGACAGGCAGAGATCAAGGCTAGAACTGTTTCTGGAAGGCTCCAAGAAGCTTTGGGTGTGCCATGGGTCCTTTGGGAGGAAGGAATTCCAGCCTTTGGGAGGCACTGCAGAGATTTCCCAGGACTGACACTGCTTCCATTCAGGAGGGCTTCCTAAAATGCACCAGCCTAACTGAAGAAATCTGAAGGGAAATTCAGGAAAGATCATCCCTTACAGCAACTTAATATTTCTTGATGAAAAGTGTTTCCTACAGAAATTTGGACTTTGGAGATACTTAAAAGTCATTTAGAGCTAATGCAGAAAAAAAAAAAAAAAAAAAGGTATTAGGATCTTCAGCAACAAATATTTACAGTTTGCTCAAGACATTGTCCTCCTTTCCCCCCAGATTTAATGGAATTTTCATAACACAGCCCCAAAATTCTAGACCTTCCCAGGATTTCAATCTGTTGTTTCCCAGCACGGAGGTTAAAAAGCATCCAAACAACAGAGATATTATTTTATATATAGAATAAGAGGAGTGCAGGAATGTGAGCTGCTGATTTGGAAGACTCTATTTGCCAAGATAATTCTCATGCAGAACAGATACCCTGATGTAAATTAATTAATGAAATTAGTTCATGGCTGGAAATGAATCACATTAACTTGACCCAACAGTTGATACTGATTCAGTTTCTTAAATTTCTGCTTTAGAAGGAGAGACAGAAAATGCTTATGGGCTAAAATTTTAGAATAAAGTGTTATTCTATTCACTCTGTTTATTCCTCAAAGAAATACCAGGACAAAAATCACTGCGTGTTAAAAGAAAAGAACAGAACCATGCATTTTTCTTGCAGACCATTTCATTTGTATTTTTCCACAATCCATGTGTAAATCTGACAGGGTTTTGCAGCTGGGGAAACAATTCCTTTCAGGCCAGAGAAATTGTCCCCACTCTCATTTACTCTAAGTTTGCCTTCTGGGGATCTTCACACCTGTGGTCAGCTGGAAAAACATTTCAACCCATGAAAAAAACCCAAAATACTCAATTTTTAAGATTTTGTGCACTGAAAAGATTGTTCAAGTACTTCCAAGGAATAACATTGATATTAAATAACTTATTTTAGCTAAGTACCTACAATCCCAAAGGGATTAAGAACCATGAAGCAAGTGAAGGATGAAGTGACAGCTTTCAGTGCAAGCTGCTTTCTCTCATCCTATATTTGGGTTTATTATTGCTTTATTGGAGGGGATTTTTTCCGCCTTCTTCTGCATGATTTTTGTGACTGCATTGCCAGGTTTGGCACAGGAGCTATTACTTCAAAATCCACTTTTTGATTTTTATTTCTATGCTGCACTTTGCCATAAGTGAGGAGCCGAACTCTCCACGTGTTCTGCAGCTTCCAAAAAATACACACTAGTAAGTTTTCCGCTAAAAACCTCTGAACAAAATCTCTTAATTTTAACATCTTCAGGCTGAGCTTTTATGTTTCAATTTTACCTGCAGAGGGTCAGTGTGAAACAGGCAGAATTTTGAGTGATTGGCTGGGTGGGTGTGGAGGCTCTGCCAGAGAGATCCCTGGACAAAGCTGCCCCTGATAAATGCTGCAAATCAGCTCTGGCAGCAGCAGCACGTGGCAGCAAATGTAAAATTGCTGCTTTCTCCGGCAGCAAACACAGAAAAAAAAAAAAAGAAAAAAAAAGCCCTCTAAATGCAAGAAAGTGAAGCTCAAAGATTAATTGGGAAGGAAAAATGCAACAAGTATTAAATGCAGGCTGCTAACGAAGTCATTATCTCACTCCCTGTTTTAAGATATCTGGCCCATTTGTACTTTTGTCTGCATAATTAATGCCCTCAGACATCTTTTTCCAACTGACTTAGCACTTCTTTTCCTGAGGAAACAGCGTGATGATACTTGTGCTAAATAGTGCTTATCAAGAATTAGCATCCAAGTGGTTCATCTTTTTAATGTGCCCTATTTTTAATGGGACACATCAGGTTTCTCTGGGAGAACTGACACCAAGAAGAGATTCCCCTCCCCACCAAAGGCAACATCTCTTGTGTGTGGTTGAGAAAGCCAAAAAGAAAAATAACTCCATGAAAATAAATCAATTTACAGTGGCTGAATTCTGCTGTAATTGTAACCATAGCAAGCACTCTCATCCTGCTGTTAATTATTGGTTCATTAAACTCAACACTGTGATAGAAATGCTGCTCTAAATTAGAGAAGGTTGAAGGGAGGTGCAGCTCAGCCTCATTTTGGGTAGAAATCTGAAATACCACTTGTCAGTTTTCTGTCACAAATAATAATCTTTGTACTGAGCAAAGCAGCTGCCACCAGGAAAATTCATTAACATTTTATCCAGATTGGACTCTTAATGGGGACTGAGAAATCCCACAGATAAAAAGACAACAGAGTATGGATTGATGTCTCCAACAAATCCAGTCTTGTTCAGGTTTTCTTCTAAAACACAGAAATAATTGTCAACTTGCATTATGGACAAAATGTGCCAATTTCCTCCTCCTTGTTAAAGCAGATCACAAATGTGTATTCAGTGGAAAATGCAGATTATTTTATGTCCTCTGGCTTTTCTACCAAGTGCTGCTTTTATAAACCTAAAGTATCCATCCAGGAGCCATGCCTAAAACTGGGACACCCACTTTTCCAGGAATAGTATAAGGACATGAGCAAATACAGAGTTGGTTCTTAGGTATTCATACTTTAAATAAAAACCTAAATAAAACAGAGTGGGCTGGAAGAGAACAACTGACATTTCTCGTAAAGAGGAAAACTTCAGGCAGGATTTTAAGGAATTCAGAGAGGATGACAAAGCTGAAACTTTTTTCATGAGATTGTGCAGGTCAAGAGTTGCAAGACATATGCAGTTGTGGATTTACAGCAGATTCTTGTGGTACAGCAGATAAATTTAATCATGGGAATGACTAAATAAATGTTTTTGCCCCTAGGACAAAGATGAATGATTGGAGAATAAGTCCACTCAGTTCCTTTACAAGTGAGTCACAGTTCCCTTTTTCCTGAATTCCCAAATGTGGATAATATAACAGTTTACTAATCACAGCAACCATTTCTTGCCAGTCTTCCAGTCCTGCAGGCAGCTTAGATGAGCAGAAATCTCTCACCCTCGTGCCAAAAGCTGCTTTTAGGAGACACTGCAAGACTCCAGGGGTCTCACCTGGTACAGTATCCAGAAAAATGAAAGAAAAGGGAGATTGTGGTTAGCTCCAATACATCAAAAGTTCCTGTCTCCTCACAACAAAGCATTCTTAAATTGTTCCAAAGTTCTCATTGCCTCCTGAAGAGGTTTCTGGTGCAGATTTTCTGATTTAACCAATTTACAGATGCCTTAGTGAGTGATCTTGCACTCCCAGCCAAGGAACTTTCTCCCCAGTACCCTCCTGCTGCCCTCAATCACAATTTAAAAGATTTACCTATTATTGAAAATAGTGTTTAGTCCCATTTTTTGGATTTGGACTCTTCTCATGCAGAACCCAAAGCTGCCTCCAAAACTGCTCAGCTTTCATTGAAGATTTATTAGGAGATTTTATTAAAACTCATGGAACGCTTCCTTTCTGGAGCTCCTTGTGACTCACGGGCACAACTGACTCTGAAACAAATCCTGCTTTCCAGGCACTTTTCAGTCTCTGTGGTTTTCATCGCTAAAAGGGCTTTCAGAGATGAGATTTTTCCCTATTCCATAACTACTCCCCTGCCCAGTGAAGATTTTATTTCCCTCCTAAGCCCAGTGCCTGAGCCCTGAAAAATGGCAACATAATGAACACCTGCACTGTACAGGTGATGAATATCCTTGTCTAGAACAAGGAGAAAAATGAACCAATGTTGCCTGAGTCTTGATTCCTCTATATTTATTAACATATACTCTCCCACTAATAAAAAATGTACCATCATCCCTAACCCTGCTTCCTAAGTTCTTGAGTATGCAGTAGGTTCTCCACGCTCAAGTTTGCCTGGAAATGTCATAGAAGCAATTCTATTTTAGCTTTAATGGACATTATCTTTACAAAAAATACCATCTTAAAATTTATGCACTACTGGGCAGGACAGCTGCTTAATGAAACAAAAATCTTACCACAAGATGGATCAAAAAATCTGGAAAAGGCTTCAGGCCGTTAGGTTTCTTATCTTATATAAATATATAGGATGCAGTTAATATTTTTGGATGCATGCAGATGGGCTTTACTGAAAAATTCATGTTTTTTTAAAACACCTTGAATTGCTTGTTTCTTCATGGTGAAGTAAATTTAATGACTGAAGTGGGAAGGAAGCTTTTAGTTCACCAGGGCTGGCATTGCTAAAGGCACAACTTTTCCTGTAATGACTGCAGCAACCCTGCAGATTCTGGGAATGTCAGAAAGAAGATCTTAGTGAAGTAAACCATGAGATTCATGGTATTTGAGACATTAAAAATGTCTCCCACATGGAAAGAATTATTTGGGATAACTTTACAGGCATTTGGTACTAAAAGCTGGTCAAACAGCCAGAATATTCCTTTATGTTCCCATTTAAAATCAGCTGCAGATATTATGAAATTATTGCTAACAGAGACAGACATTACCACTGACCTAGAAAATCAAAAAGAAAAAAAGAAAATGAAAAGAAAATTATCAGAGTGTGAGTGGTGGGGTCTTTTAAGGAAGTAATTTTGATGAGAATCTTGAGATGTGCCAAAATTGTGTCCCCAGCCGGCCTGGGTGCAGGCTCCTGCCCCAGCTGCATGACAGACATTAACATGCAGTGCCAGGAGATGGCTCAGCACTCCAGCAGTCACAAATAATCTGGGAAATGTCCAGTGGGGAGCACAGAGCTCCTGGGGAGATCATTGCTGTGCTCCCATCCTCTGTAGGCATCACTGCCAGCTCTCCTCTGCTTTTAAATAACACAAGCACCACTGAAGAAAAAAAATGATTAGATTTTCTGATTCTTGCATCTCAGGAAAATACTGGGCTGTGCCTATATGTGTTCTAATCAGATTTATGTAACAGGGGGTGCATTAGCTGCCAGAGAGTCACCACCATCCTGTCTTTAAATAAGTGTCAGGAGGGCAGATCCTCCTTGTCAGTTGCTGTCACATCCAACTTCCAGTGCCTGAGAGGTCACAGTTTAAAGTCTCAATATCATGGCTGATATATATATATATTATATATCACTACACCAGATGGGGTTATTTTTCTCCCAAAGGTTATTGTTCATTCACTATAAAAATAATTCAAAAAATAAAGTTAAAAAAAATCAGAACTGTGATTCAACCACCTACGAGCTCACTCAGAAGAGCCCTAAATTATACCATGGGTCAAGGAGTAAATGCAAGAGTGAAAAAACTTTTAGCACACATCAGGAGAAAGAAAATTCAGTGTAAAAAGCAGAGATTAAGAATAGCAAAAAGCACTTTACTATGCTTAAGAGCAAACCCCCCACGTCAATCCAACCTGTGAAAGGGTCACGAACTGAGAGATTTCAGAAATATGCATTTCAAGAGTGTTTCTATAAAAAGAAAACTACCACATTTCTCTACTGCAAGTGCCATAAATTATTAATATTCAATGCCACTCTCAAGCAAGTTACTCAACCATTGAAAATAAACCACTGATGTTTAAGAATTACAGCACAAATGAGCACTGAATGGGGAGGGTGAGCGGCCCTGGAGAGGATGGGGAGGTTATGGCAGAGGATATCAATCCAAAATTCCTGCTCCTCTGTCAAGTGTTGCAGAGTCTCTATAGCTCCCACAGAAAAACCTGTGTGCTCACACTGATGCACCTGGGTTGAAGGTCTGACGTCATTAATTGGAATTAAATGTGTTTATACACAGGACTGAATTATTCCCAGCATTAATTCCATTCAGAACTGGCCAAGTCAGAGATTGTGGGTAATCTGAGGGAGCCACTGGGCAGCTCCTTCCTAGAATTCACTGGACATTAAAAACCAGCCCTATTTATAACATTTTGTCAGGAAAACACTCAGTGTGTGCACACAGTGGGGCTTCTTGGAAACAAAAGGCATCACAAAGTCCCCCAGAGGAGCAAAAGCAAAACTGGGATGTGCTAAATAAAGCACATTCCCTAAAGGAACACATCCCCTAAAGGAACACATCCCCTAAAGGAACACATCCCCTAAAGGAGCCCATCCCTAAAGGAGCACACCCCTAAAGGAACACATCTCTGAAGGAGCACACCCTTAAAGGAGGACATCCCCTAAAGGAACACATTCCCAAAAGGAGCCCATCCCTAAAGGAGCACATCCCCTAAAGGAGCACATCCCCTAAAGGAACACATCCCCTAAAGGAACACATCCCCTAAAGGAGCACATCCCCTAAAGGAACACATCCCCAAAGGAACACATCCCCTAAAGGAGCACACCCCTAAAGGAACACATCCTCTAAAGGAACACATCCCCAAAGGAACACATCGCCAAAGGAGCCCATCCCCTAAAGGAACACAACCCCTAAATAAAGCCCATCCCCTAAAGGAGCACATCCCCCAAAGTATCCCATCGTGCAGCTGTGCTGTGCCAGCTGTGCCCTGCTGGGGCTGGCAGGGTGGGCTGCCCATGGATCTGCACTTTGCCAGCACCAGAGGCAGGTTCCTGTTCAGCAGCACAAATCTTTTTTTTTTTTTTTTTTTTTGCATGGAATCAGGGCTGGCTGGGAAAGAATCAGCAGGAATGAATGAACAACCCAAAACAGGATGCAGAGCAGGGACACCGAAGGATTCAGCAGAAGGATCTCAACACCTACAGAGCAATTCCTTTGAAAAAGATTCAGACAAAGGCTCAAACCAAACAGTCAGTCACTGGTGATTTTTCCTGCTGTTCCTAAACCTCCTGGACATTTAATTCTCCTTTCCCAAAGCTAAAGGCAGTGATGTTGTGCCTGGGAGCTCTGAGAAATGCATATTCTAACACAGGTTTTGTCAATAAAGATTTTAGGAAAATGTTTTTGCATTTTGTACTATGTCCATGAACTGGCAATTGTTAATTTCCTTTTCAGTTAAACATACACAAAAGTCACCTGAAATGTCATTTTGGCTCAGTCCATATGGCATTTTTTATGTAAAAAACAGAAAAGCAACTTGCTTTCAGGACAGTTGTCATTTTTATTTAAAGAAAGCTTTGAAGTGCTGACAAGCCTCAACCCCTACAACAGCACTGTAATTGTTTTATACATAACAAACTTATAGAAAATATTATTCCTGTTGTCCAGAAAGGTACTTAATTGGGGGATGGAAATGTTTTATTTCTAAACACGATAGAAATGCCATTTGCCAAGTACACTCACACCAAAAAAAGCCTATGGAGAAAACCTACAAAATATCTGTTACAATTTGACCATGTTCAAGACAAGACCTTTCCAAATGAGACTGTGAACTGAAAGAATCCCTGTTTGTAGAATCACTTTTCAGTGCCTTGGTTCCACAATGATTTGTGATAAACGCTTTTATCCCTAAAAGGATCAAAAACCAACAAAATCATCAGGAAATAAGCACGTTATTTGTCAAATTATGTGTATTATTGCAGAAGGTTTAAGCCATATTTAAGAGCCTTGCTGTAGAGAGGCCCAGAATAAAGCAAATATTAAATTTTGTCACTCGGATGAGTTTTAAATTAATTCCCTCTCATGGTACAATTACTTTTAGAAGCCACATCACCATCTCTGAAATGCCTCATTACTAAGTGAAACCACCTTCTTTTAATGACAGTACCTTGGACAAATTTCCCCCTCCCACGTTGACAGGAAGCTCTTTGAAAAGTTAAGCCACAATTAAGCATCACTTGGGATCTATTCTGATCCTTTCGAACTAAATTTTATCAAACTTTGCCTTTTCAAAGCATTTTACGGGGTTTGACAGGAGAATATGGAGGTATTTGGATTTAGAGAGAACAAAGCCACGCAGGAATAATGTCAGCTGGGTGGTTTGCTGGGTCTGGAAGCTGAAAATTCAGTGATGGTCTGATTTTCTCTATGCAAAGGAGATGTTCTAAGAAACTTCCAAATTTGTCCTGCTCTGACTTTGTCCTTGAATTCAATTCCATTTTGCAATACCAAGCAGGCAGGAATGAAAGCACTGTACCCTGCTCTGGTTTCATGGAGCATTTTCTGCAATTTCAGGCTTGGGAGGGGTCCCTGTGGACGTCTGGGTGTGCACAACCTCAGATTATTCACAAATCCCAGAGAAACACGTCCAAGAAAAGGAACTGCTGCCCTCTCCTTCCTTCTTTTCTCTGCCTCCACCACATCTTGGTAACCTTAAGTTATAGAATGTGAGAAAGATTTTTTTTTTTTTTAATTTTAAAACTCACTGGGAGCAGTATTTGGGATTGAATCCCAGTTGCCTTTGTTTATTCAATACTCTGGAATACAGGAAACAACTCCTCAGCTGGTGAAGGTTTAGTGTATCTCTCATGCTCTGAAGATGATGGGTAACTTCTTGAACAGCAACTCATCCTGCTGGGCTGTTTTTGACAAGGAAAACTGAAAATACAGTGATTTTCTAACTAATATTTCCAAGTTTTTAAAGCTGTTAGTACAGATTTCCTTTTTTCTTTTTATTTTTATGAACACAACTTCAATAGAGGTCCTTGATCCAAAGCCATGTTGTGTGAAATCCTCTCACTTCTGGAAGGAAATTCTCCATCAGCAGCTTTAATGCACAAAGATCTGACCAAGGTACACAAACTCACAGTGTGTATCATGCATTTGTAAAACCTGAAACACTCCAAAATGAGTTGATTACCTGTAACTTCCAGTTTGTCACCAGTGACTTCAGCTTTCAGATAAATCCTTCCTCTCTTCTCCGTGTGGTCCATGCCACAGAGGCTCGGGACGTTTATCACACACTGCTTGTGAACATTCATATCACAGGCTGTGGACATAAAAATGGTTCAGACACCCATGAGAAGTTAAAAATTTAGTGAAAATTAATTAAAAGTGAAAATTAAGACTAAATGCTTAATTATTGGCAAGACTTTCAGATTACAGCTGCCTGGTTTTCAAGCAAACATGGCTGGTTTCCATCTTGCAGGACTTTCTGTAGAGAGTTAATACAACAGAAAATAAAATAATCTACTTATGAAAGCTAAACATATCATTAATGAAGTGCAAGGGGGAAAAAAAGTGAAAATGGAATAAAGACTTGCTCGGAATATGACTAAGAAAACAGAGCATTCACGTCAGCAATGAAGGGAGGCAGCTTTAATTGATTGTTAGGTATTGCTGGTGGGAGTCTTCCAAGACAAATTAAACACAAGGAAAATACCAGACCTTGACTACAAACTGAACTGCAATCCCAATTTGAGACTGCATTCACCCAGACAGCCCACAAAGAGGCTTCCTCAAAATTGCCATGCCAAAGCCACACCGAGCTGAATGCACCATGCTCTCAGCAGAAGAGGTGATTTTCATTTGTAAGTTATTATAGTACTGAAATATCCCCTTGAAATATAGCAGCGCTATAAATAGCTGACATTTCAAATGGTATTTTCCGGAGGAACAAAGTAAGAAGCTGTTATCCAGGGCTCCCACTTCCTTTCCAGAAGCCCCCTTTGGCAGCAGAAGGAAAACTTCACTCACTGTCACACTTCATCCCCTGGTGCAGGAGCCCATAGAGCAGGGACCCGCAATGGTCACAGAAGGTGGGGCTGCCATAGGTGTGGATCTTGAACTTGTGCTTGCTTCTGGGATCCTGCAGAGCAAAACAGACACAGATTCTGAGCCTAAATCCTAAATTGACACACCTTCAATTTATTACTTCAAATACCAAAATGTTCCCAGCTCTGCAAATTGTGCTGCAGGAAAATACATTTCAGCGTGTAGCTTGTTCACAACCTTGCAGTGGTACCTGCACTGGCACAGGAACATTGCCCTCAGTTCCTAATTCTCCTTTTTATGGTTGCTGTAAGAAAAAATTTGTCAGCTCAGGCTTGTTCCCATGATTTATGGACACTAAAATTCATTTACTGACTGCTCACATATATAAAGTTTAATGGCAGTGTTCAGCCTGTGGCTGAAGACTCATAGACTAATTACAGAGTGTTATTGTCACTGTTCTGAAAACTGACACAAAATACAGCAGGAGAACTGGGAAGAAACTCTTCATGGGCTAATTTGGAATACAGTCCAATGACTGTAAAATCAGGATTTTACAGATGGGATCATCTTGAAATGCTGCAACTTTGTAATCTTTGTAATTTTAAATGAAAGAGAATGAATTCTAACTTGGCACATGGTAAATATTTTGCACTGACTGCTGTTCTCATCTGATTTTTGAGCAGAGAAACTTCAGAGGGAGAACATTTTAAGGCCGCCAGCAGCTTGGAAATGTTTCCTAATTTAGACCCCGTGAAAGGGAATACACCCAAATCACTTAAACACTTAACACATCCAAAGACATCTGCTGTTTCTGAAGGTACCTTCTGGAAAACCAGGAACATTTATTTCAGAGGGAGAAACCACATTTTCCATATGTTCACCCACGGCAGGCTCATTCCAGAGCTCCAGGTGTGCGATGCCAAAACAAACGTGGGGATGGCCCTGTCCTGTGCACCCCCTCTGGACCTCAAATCCTCTCTGACCCCTCCTGCTCCAGCTGCATTTCAGCCAGGACCATCCCAGCCCAGATCAGAAACTGGGGACAGCAATAACTCTTTCATTAAATCCCACACTGGGGTTTGAAATCCATCCTTGCTGACACTCTTGTCATGGAAATTATGAAATGCCAGGTCTAAAACACCCTCCATGAAAACACAGCTGCAAAACGAGACATTTAAATGTTTCCTTTCTGTCTACATTTTGGATTATACCTTTATATTGGCTGAGAACTGTTAAGCAGTCTTATAAATACACTGATTTTTAAAATTTACCTGCCAATCAAAGCTTTCCAAAAAATCAAAGGGAAGCTCAGCATGTTACTCAAAATGGAAAACCTGCTGACTCTTTCCTCAAAATGAAAAGATCTAATATAAATGCTTTCTGAAGAAATTTGAGAGCTTTGATTAGTAATTCTCACAAAAATATGACTATGAGAAGGCAAAACTTTGCCTTCTAATTTCACTGTTTTGCCATTTTACCCTTTGTGAAGGTTTTTTGTGCCTTGGTAGCATTCTTCATGTGAATTAGTTTTGATATTGATTCTAAGTTTTGCAGTGAGTCTATAACCACTGGTTTTCACTGTATGGAAAGAAATCACAGAGCGCCCAGGATAACACGTTAAGACTTTACACTACAAATTCAAATCAAAATAATTTCAGCAATTCTGCTCATTGTACAGCCTTGAGACATGAAATGCAAACTGCTACCAATTGCATTTATTTTGTAAACACAGTGAACCTCAATGGAGCGACAGCCAGGTCTCCAGAGAACATCTGTTTCTTTATTTATTAAAGGCACAGCAACGGGGCTGGTGGCTCAGGGTCATGGGAACGTGGCTGTGCAGAAGAGTTCTCTGCTGTCTCGGTGACTATGAGCCTCCCAAACAATTTAAACCACACTTGGGAAGTTAATTCTTCCTGAAATTGTTTTGTTTAGATGACAGAAGGGGACCTGTTGCCTTATAAATATCTACACTTAAACATGACTGGTAAGACATCTGTGGCTGAGAGGGACAAAAGCCACAGCTCCTAAGAATGACACTGAATAAATAGAGTTTAAAAGTTGTGTTTGACATCTGGCACATGTGGTATTTATGAGTATAAAGTAATGCTATAGAGGGGAAGGAAATTATTACACTCAATGTCAAGTAAATACATCGAAGCTGTGCATTAGACTGAAATTATGGAACCCTGGCAAACAATTTCACTCCAAACTATGGGAAATTATTACAGTCAATGTCAACCAAATACACTGAACCTATGTATTATACTGAAATTATGGAACACTGGTAAATAATTTTATTCCTAACAATGGAATGTGCATGTAATTAAGTTAAGCAGGGGTGTGTGTGGCCTAAAAATGTTGTGACATGTGAGGACAATTGTTCTGCACTCACTGAAAACCAACACAAGTGAGGAATGGTGTCTCACTACAAAGCTCTGTGTGGCTACAAAATCCCAGGAAAAGCATTTTTAGAAAACAATAAAAACCAGCCACGTGAACAAATAAATAATAAATCAATCAATCATTTTGGATCAAACTTTGGAGTCGGCCCTGCAGGACTCAATGCATGGAATCTGAACCAGTGTTTGGTTTCTGTACTCAATCTTAGCTTTCTATCCTTGTATGAAAATTCCTACTGTGGGGCCTTTCAAACCAACAATTTGATATGAATTACATTTTGTAACGAGAAGCAAATATGCTCTATTATTAGCTATTATTCTGTATGCACACACAAAGTCATTTATAACAAGAAGAGGACAATGGAAAATAGCATCAAAATTACTCCTGAATTTGAAACTTTGTAGGAAATCTCTCTTTTAAGATTCCTTTAATAGAATGTTAAAAACATTTAAAGCCTGCCACGTAAGAGAGTACACTGCAGTGTTTTATCCTATTTTCTGCTTCAATCCCATGCTTTCTGGGTTGGTTTTTTTAGGTAAATTGAAGTGTAGAAGGTATTGTTATTTAGAAAGCAAGTCCAAGACTATCTAGAAAAAGTCAAGAGCTCACTATCCACCCATCACAGATGACACATTATTTTTCATGTTATTTTTCATTTTATTCCCATATTTAGAAGGATTTCTCATGCACTTAGAACCACCCTTGAATCTATACCTTGCACTTCAATTATAAGCAATCATATTAATAACAATTACTGCATTGCCAGCTGTAATTACTTATATTAACAGCAATTATTTTATCAGTTGTTAATACAGGTTCATACTTCCCAGTGTTAAACATGCAGTAATGAACTTATGTTCATCATAGAGGAAATCACGTTGTATTTAGCATTTTTTTGGCTAAATGCAAACTATGGAGCTGAAGGAAAGCTCCTGTAAATTTTCTTCAAATATCTCCTTTTCATCAATGTAAACTTTCAATAATTCCCAAAGCAGAGCTGGCAGCCCCATTTTGTAGTAAACACAGGGAGCCAAGCCAGGATCTGACAGATGAACTGCCAAATAATGGCTGCTATTTGCAAGAGAATTGAACTTTGCATTAAACTTGGCATAGATTAATTGTGAAACTCTGAAGGGAAAACCTACTTCTGTTTCCAAAATCCATCAAAGTTATGAGGGGGGAAAGTGGTAACAGGAAAGCAATGGGGAAGCACTTGTTCAGCAGTGATGGATGATGTGCTCTATTAAAATTTGTGTTATTTTTGTGCTAAAAAGTGAATTCTCTGCTAAGTTAAGACAGTCCTCAATTTTTGTAAATACAACTCAATGCAATACAGTGTAATTAAATGGGACAAAATCTTCTGGTCAATTGGTATCACAGATATTTAGATATTTTTTCTTTGAAAAACCTTTGAATTGGCAAAAATTTATCTCTGCATTTGCATGCTTTCTAACAGACTAGGGTTTCAGAGCCTGCAATGCCATACCTGGGTGTAGCATCCCTATAAAGATGAACTAAGCATCTACACCCCACACATCTCTGCAAAAATGAGAACATTATTCATCATTCTCAAAGCTGAGCTGTGATTACAGAGAGGAGCAGCAGAGGGAGGATCCACCAGCTGAGGGTTGTACACACTGGCACCAGGTGGAACTACTGAAAAAAAAAACCCCAAAAGTGGAGCAGAAACAGAACCATTAAGGAGTTTGCAGAAATGACTTGTGCAGACAGCTCTGGGTGTGCTCAGAGGGGTTCAGCCAGGAATCCTGCTGCACTCCAGCAGAGGGAACCAGAAGAACACGGAGGCATCTCCCCAAACCCCACGCAATTTTCCATCTATTGCCACTGAGCTACATCCTGCCCCCCTGCCACCATCCCTGCCATCCCTCCTCCTCCCTTTGTTTAGCACAAATGAACCCATTTCCTTTATTGAATGCTGATGGAAAGCACCCCCCTGTGAGAAATCATTCCATAATTTCTGTGGCTCTTAGGCGGGGGTGTGCAATAATTGAAAGTGCATGGTTAACCAGCAGCACATGTCAAACTGTGCCTTAACACAGCACACAACAGCTTAGGAGCATTATAGCTCAGAATTCTTTCTAAAAGCTCCCTTTTGATCAGAATTTTATTCCCCCTGATAGCAACACTGAACCTGCTATAATTTTGCAGGCATTGAATCACCACATTACCTTTAATTTTCAAGCATACAAACCTCACTCGTGCCATGTGTGCACCAGTGGAGGTTTTACAGCAGATTATTACTTGAGAGGTCTTTTCATGGGATGCAGCTTGACTGTGTCAACAACTCTGCCAGCAGGGCCAAGGATGCGCTGTGCCCTGGGCTCTGATCCCTGGTGTGGGCAGCAGGAGAGGGGGATTCTGTGCTCAGGTGAGACCCCACCTGCAGAGCTGTCCCAGCTCTGGGAACAGCACAGGAGGGACCTGGAGCTGCTGGAGAGATCCAGAGGAGCCCATGGAGATGCTGCAAGGGCTGGAGCTCCTCTGGAGCCAGGCTGGGGAGCTGGGGATGCTCACCTGGAGAAAAAAAAGTCTGGAGAGACCTCAGAGCCCCTTCCAGGACCTAAAGGGGTCCAGGAGAGCTGGAGAGAAACCTGGGACAAGGCATGGAGGGACAGGACACAGGGAATGGCTCCCACGGCCAGAGAGCAGGGATGGGTGGGATTTTGGGATGGAATTCTTGGCTGGGATGGTGGGGAGGGGCTGGCAGAGGGTGCCCAGAGCAGCTGGGGCTGCCCCTGGATCCCTGGAATGTCCAAGGCCAGGGTGGACATTGGGACTGGGAACAGCCTGGGACAGTGGGAGGTGTCCCTGCCATGGCAGGGTGGGATGGGATGGGATCAATGGGATGGGATGGGATTTTGGGATGGGATGGGATGGGATGGGATGGGATGGGATAATGGGATGGGATGGGATCAATGGGATGGGATAGGCTGCAAGGTCTCTTCTAACCCAAACCTTTCTGTGACCTCATGACCTGTCTGCCACAGCCTGGGCTGGGGAATAAGGTGTGAGGAAAAAGGACCAGTGTCACTCATTAATGCCAACACATGAATGTGAACAAGGTGTTAGGCAGGAGATAAGATTAATGTATTAAAAATTGCCTATGGCTGGTGAAAGGATTTTTTTTTCCCCTACTTGAACTGCTATTTTTGTGATCATTAAGTAGCAGAAAATGTAAAAGTGCAAGTGTAAAAACATTTTTGGAAAAATAGAGAATTATA
Source organism: Turdus rufiventris (assembly GCA_013186435.1). Taxonomy (NCBI): domain Eukaryota; kingdom Metazoa; phylum Chordata; class Aves; order Passeriformes; family Turdidae; genus Turdus; species Turdus rufiventris. The sequence goes on from PYHW01009944.1 coordinate 365,288, forward strand.
TTTTGCATTACAAAAAATCCTTAAAGGAGTTCTGCAGATGAGCTGTGAGGTCCTCAGGTTGTATCAGGGCCTATTACAACAAAGAACAATTTTGTGTAAAGAAATGCAAATGTACCCAATTTTCCATTTTGTATTTCCATAACAGAACCACAAGATGATTTTTCATTCCCAGCAAAACTTCCATACATATGTAGTTACTAATTTAAAAGGTGTACAGGAAAAAAAGCTTAAATTTTTCAAACTACCTCACTTAGAAAAAAGAAAAAAGTAATTCCTGAATGTTTGCAGCACAAAACGTGGTATGGTTGTGCTTCTACTGAAAACGGGTGTGACAATATATTCCATATATGCAAAACACTTACAAATTGTTACAAGAGATACGAGGTCACTGTTCCTCTTTACCAAGGGAAAAGCCCAGGACTGGCAGGTGTTTTCCTCACTTTAAGACACAGCCTTTAACCATTTCCTGCTGTGACAGCACCACTGAATCCTGCATCTCTCTTTGTCCCCTCCAAATATCTTCAGAAGAACGGATCTGCTGCAAGAAATCGATGAAACCGCTGCAATTTGTACCGCACATATTTCCCTTAAAACAGCTTTAACTTCCCCCAGTGAATACCAAGTTAATAAAACATATTTGAGAATATATTTGAGCGTGGTTTTCTCTGTACAGAACCAAATCCTACATCCAACCCATGCTGTCCTCAGGCAAATTTCCCTCTCAGCTCTGAAGGTCTCCAGCTTTTCTAAACACCTTCCAAGCAGTGACTACAACATCCAGGATCCCTCTCAGATACCACACCTGTCTGAGACACTTTCTTCTGTTTGCTATTTGTTTTTGCACTGAGAATACAAAAATACTGATTGGTAATTTGCTCTGCATCTTAATTAAAGAAAACCACTTTGAAGTTGCAAGAGCCAAGGAGCCAGATGCTTCTACTGGAAATAACTTCCAGGGCTTAAAATATGGGTCTGTCATCAGAGCTCAGGAGAAAGGAAGAGGAAAAAGTTCTTGTTCAACTGGTGACCAGCTTTGTTCTTCCCTGGCTGAGTGAGACTGGGAGCAAAGAGCATCTGAGACTCTTGGGAATGATTAGGATCACACAATTCTTTAAGAGAAAATGTAAAAGTGCTTAAAGCTCTTTGATATTTTCCCTCTCAGAGCTGCAGTGCAGGAAAGTTTTATTGCTTTCAAGAAAGTGCAGTAAAAGATCAGACTTCAAAATCAGAATTCTACTGCCTCAAAGTCAAAAATACCCCAGGAGGGCTGAGGCTGGCTGGGATCTCTGAGACTCCTGAGCCCAAAGTGGGGCAAATCAGCAGGGTTTGGTTCTTGGGGTTGCTCATCCCCAGCTGCAAGATGCTTTAGAGCTCCAAATCCACCTGCCAAGCACCCAAATAAATTTCCAGGATGAGACACCAAGAGCTCCTTCCTGCTGTGCGGGACAGGAATGGCACGAGTGTGCACTTCTACTTGGTGAGAAATTACAGCCAGGCTCTTTCCAGGAATCTACCTCCAGGCAGAATGTGAAGTTTGGAGTGACTCAAAGGAATAACTTGGAGAAAGAATTCATTCATTCAATTCCCTGACACGTGCAGGATGGGAAACCTGAACACACTGGAGGTGTTCAGAGCATAAATGGAGTTGTATTCAACTCTGCAGTAACAGTGTAAGGTACTGGTGGCACAGGGAAATAAAGACTAAGCAAAAATACCAAAATACAGGTGATTTAACCTTTGCAAACCCTGCTGTGCCTCTGCCAGACCTGCACCAGCACCTGAAAGCAGCTGCAGCACAGCAGGTTCAAAATCCTCCCTGGCTTCGAGGGTTGGGATGACATTCAGAAATGAAGAATGATTCTCAAGTGCTGTAGAAGAAAAAATCTTTCATGATTACAAATGACCCCCCAGCCACAAACGACAACAAAAATCTCCTTTCCCATTGTGTTACTAAGATCACTTTTATTCTTTACTGCTCTAGAGAGAATTGAGAAAGTACACAAACAGAAAAAATACTGTCTTTAAAGAAAATTGAAATTTTTCAATCAACTGCCTCTTCTCTGTAATTGTATAGAAGAGCACAACGTGCACGCAGTTCGAAATGATTCAAAGGTAGATTTTTCAGTCCCCTCCTGGAATTCACAGTAAATTATTATTTTTAATTAAAAGAAACAGGTGGTCATTGAATCAACTGATTTTGATTGCTGCCTTTTGTTCATGTTCTTCTCGTATAGAATAGAACTGATTGAGTTGGCAAAGGGAGAAAGAAGATCTGCATGACTGTACTCCCAGGGATTTGTAATTTCCTAATTACTAGAAGGACACATAAATCCGGAAGGGACTCGGTGTTTACTGGCTATTTTTTCTTCATTCTTTTTTAATGAAGAAACTGCAGTATAATTACAGAAAGTGCACAAACAAAAGATCCTGTTAGAAAATGATTCACGACGAGGAGAAATGGAGAGAGATTTGGTTTCAGATACAAGTCACCATCGTGTTACTGTGCACAAATCATTTCAATAAAGATGAAATCCAGGGATCTGGATTCAAGTACTGGAAAGCCAGAGACAGTCTGTATATGCCTTGCTTAAACCCCCTCATTTATCAGCTTTATAATTTTGTAATTTGTTAATTTGTCGAACAGATACACTTTACAACACAGAGCACTCTTTACACCTTGAATATATATTACAAAATACTGGTTAAACTAATTTTAATAAATTCCTTCTGTATAGAATAATATTGGCATATCTCCATAGGTACAATATGATGAATTATCCAATATTCCAAATTCCAGTGCGGTTTCTATGCTTTCCAATGGATCTGCAATGTGCAGTGATAAAGGACTTAATTGTGTGACATCAGGTTGCATGAGAATTATCCCACATTAATATACTGCTGCACAATAATTTCTTGTCACTTAAATATTTCAGTATGTTTGAGTACAAGACCTTCCCATCAGTTCTTAAATATTTCATTACTGGCCAACTTGCTCGTGATAGAGATGACACAACTTTGTCTTTCCTCATTCTCCTCAGCAGGATCATCCACCTCTCATTCCCTCAAACAGAAAATTAAAGGAGGGAAAGGCTGCAAACCAACATTTCAGAATGCCCAATTTCCCTGCCAAAGTGGTGACCCTGAGGGCACAGGCATCAGGTCAAACAATTCCACTTGTGCTGGAGCTGGAACACTGTTCCTCCAAGGAATTGTATGAACATTGATTCAAGAATTCAGGACTGGCTCCTGCCACCCTTTAGTAAGCAATCACAGCCCTAAATGAAGTTTGCTGTTGGCAAATTAAAGATTCAGAAAGTTTTAGTGACCCCAAACTTCCTGATGGCAGCCAACAGCAAAACCAAAAGAAACTCCAGCTCTGATTCGTAAAACCAAACCTGCTCTCAGCTGCTCCTCTCTGAGGTGTTTGAATGAAGGTTTTTACAACTATTAAGTGAGAGATTCAAGCCAGAATCCTGAGCTGATTTGCCAAAAAATCCCCAGAGCTCGGTGGGAGCAGCGCTGTGAGTGTGAATAAGGAATGCAGCTCCCTGAGCTGCCTCTGCCTCTGAGCTGATTCAATGTGCAAGGCCCTGGATAATAACTGGTTCACATTTCCCACTCCTCCTCTGTTTTCCCCTCTGAAATGGTGAAGAACCTACCAGTTTATACAGGCACACCTTCCTCATTCTCACTAAACCCTTCCCCACCTATTTACATCGCTCCCTCTTCCCACCTCCCACAGCACAGCTGCACGCTCCGCATTTCCCAGGAAAGCCATTTCTATGTGTGGATGCATTGCTGCCAAACAGAACATGCAGCATCCATGTATACCCCAACGTGGCCCAAAAGCTGAAGATAACCCCACCAGCTGCCGTTCTGATTTGTTTGTGGAAACTGAGTGCTGCAGGAGGGTATTCCCTGCACAGCGAGGAGGAAATCCAAGGAGAAGCTGGTCTGTCCCTGTCCCAGGGAATTGCACAGAATCAGGGAACATCCCATGATACACTCCCCAGAGCACTGCATCTCTGCTTTTGCTTTATTTCAAGTTAAGAACTGACACATGCACTGTCATTTTTCTGTACACAATCCACTGGAATCCTGCATTGATGTTTCAGCAGATATCACATCCCTGTCAATCACACACAAGCTAATAAATAAATTTTTTAAATGTTCCTGCCCTTTACAAAATGACCCATCTGTTTATTCTGGTACAAGTGCTGAACTGAGGGGGGAGAATAAAGCAGAAACAGTGATTTTTGAAAAGTCTGAGACATTTTTTGGTTCAGAATCAGTCAAAATTTCACAACTCAACCACTCACCCAAGAACCTGTGGGGTGGCCTGCTGCTTTCCATTTGACAAACTTTATTAGACAGACATGAATCTGAAACACCCGAGCAAATTGCCTTCAAAGTTACTCACTGAATAATTCATTTTGTGCCTGATATTTTATACATTGGTTAAGCACCAAAATAAAGGCAGGAGGGAGGGTAAAATATGCATAATTTAAACCCCCATGTCTCTGTTCTGTTCTGCAGCTCAGCTCTGTTTTCAGGGGTATGAATGTTACCACCTATAAACCAAGCAGACATTTCACCACAAAGGCAGAATTTTGTCCTCCAGAGACAAAAATTCCACGAATGATCTCTACCTACAAATCCCATCAATGATTGAAGGATTTGATTCAAATATGTTTATGTCCAAATCTTCAGCTCAGTGTGAAAAATGCTGCTCTCAATAAATCATAGCCATGATCACACCATGGGAGATCCTCAGGGACAGAGTCCTTGGATGGTCTTTTACATTGTATAACCACTCAAACACTATTTATTTCTGCATGGAACAGATGTTTTTCCATATGTCTGAATAACCCTTCTTCAGAAAAGTAACTCAAGCACATTAAATTTTGCAGACCAAGGAATATAGACATCAGGCTCATTAGTATTTATAGAACATTTGGGATCTTTTCTATAGGGAAGTCAGTATTTCTCATTGTAAGAAGTCACTAATCCTACTCCTCTGTATAAAACATAAATAAGCAGCTAAGAGTGAATGTGCAAGATGCTCTGACATGCTTTAGCACTCAGATCCTGACCTTACAATGGCAGAGATCCCAGCCAAGCTGTCTGGCCCGTAACATTTTTCCATGCCAATGTAGCAGTTGCTATTTATTAGCCGATTAAAAATTCAGAAAACAATATTGAAACTGGGAAAAAAAAAAGTTAATGGTGCACAGTAAAACCCCTGAAAGAAGGACAGGCTTTTAGGCTCCTGATCCACCAACACTTGGCTGCTCTGTTTGTTTTTCAAACCCAAAATTCGATGCCACTCTCAGGGACAAAAGTGTTTTACTGAGATCACAGTTGAGGGCACACTCAGATTAAAAATAAGAACTGACACAAATCTGTCCCTTGATTCGAATTTGACCCTTTTGAGGTTTTCTAATAAAAAATCTGAACGCAATAAGGACTGTTAAATCACATCAGAGGAGTGCTGGGAGCTCTGGAAGAAGGATTTCCTCAGGGCTGCCATTGCCGCATTGCTCCGAAGGCTGAATGAGCCTGAACTGCTTCACAGCATCAGGAAAAGTCCTCACAGCATTTAGCAATGAATTATAATGAAATCTATAAATATTTAATAGGTCTGGCAATTAACTCTGCCCTCTTCAAAGGGAAGGAAAAAAAAAAAAAAAGGAAATACAGAAAACCTTCACCAAACCATTTAGTAACACGGCAACTTCCTCCCCCAGCTATTTTGAGTGTGCCCATCCCAAAACCAATCCATGGACACAGATTTCAGTAATAAGCATTTTTCCTTCTCCTTCTTTAATGAGAGTGTTTTTCTCAAGGCTGTTGATGGTAAAGGAACTTCCCAGATTACACTGAAGGCTCTGGGTTTGGAAGAAAGCCTGCACAGAAGCGTTTTGCTGGCACAGTGCTCCCAAAGAAGGGAAGGCGAGTTTGGATTCCTAGTATTTATTTCTCAGAAATCACTTTGTGGGTAAGAACATCCCTCAGAGGAGCCTCTGATGATGAAGCTCTCACTGCAGAAAACACTGCAGTGTTCACCTATACCAGGGCACCATTAACCTCTATAAATACTTCATTCTCCTTCTTATTTGGAACATAAACTAAAAAAACCAAACTCTCCAAGAATCCTCCTCTGTGACATCTGCTGTAACAGTTCTTGACTTCACAGGTCAAGTAAGACTTTTCAGCACACATTCCTCCTTCCTCCTCCTCAGCCTGAGAGCTCCCAGTCAGTGTAAATTTATGGTGTCCTAAATGCTGCTGTGCCTGTCATCCATCATTGCTGAAGTTCATCCTCCTAAGTGCTACCAGGTCTGGTTTATACAGAAAACATATATGCAAGAGCAACAGACAAAAAAACCCAGAAGAGTGAAAAGTACATTAAAAGCTTTAATTTAGTAAATAAATAGCTTTTTTTCCTTCTCTTTACAAAGGGGAACGTGTTGTGTCATTTTGGCTCTATCCTCATCTCACAAAATGCAGTCCCCAAACACGTACTGGGAGTCCCTGCAATGACAACTGCAATTACAACTGTAATTAATTTGCCAACACAAGGTTGGACACTTGTCTGCTTATTGCATCATTTATCACTTAGATTCAGCCTTTAGCTGAGAGCTCTGCAGGCTGATATTGCCACGGAGGAAATAAAAAATTGGGAAGATCTTATGTTCTATTCATGAAAGGCATTCCAGAGCAATGTTCATCAGGATTACAGCAGGCATCAGGAAAATTGCTTGCACGGATGGCAGCAGAGTTAGGGCATTATTCCTCATCTGCAAATAATGTAATTTTTTAAAAGAAGAAGAAAAGAAACTGCTCTTCCTCTGTAATACCAATCTAGAGATTAACAGAGGCTTTTTCTAGCACTGCCAGCTAAGCCTTTGTAAGGCTGCATCAAAAACAATTATTAAAATTAATCCCAGGTACAAATGGAATTGCATAATATTAATCCTGCTGAAAGAAAAATCTGCTATGATAAACATGTAGAAAACAGACATGAGGAGAAAAGAAAACACCTTTGAAACCCAGTTTTGCTAACACTGGTCAAGCGCTGGGCCTGTGAACATGAACATCACTGGTGGCAGTCAGGTGTCTGTCCTTCCTTCTGTGGTGGCCACTTTGCCAACAATCTGGACATCCACAGCCAATCAAGAAGCAGCTGGAGGTGTTTTTTTAGTTGGAGATTAAACTAAATATAAAACCCTGGGAGAAAAATGCTTCCAGGATTGACTGCTCTATGTGCATAAGATGGAAAAAGCTGAATGCAAAGCAAATATTAATGAACTGGCAGCTAGAAATTACAACTTCAGGGGTCCTTAAGAAAATTCACTTCATCACAGAAAATGTGCATGAATAGAGAAGGAAACAGTAATGTGTGCCCTTCAGATGAACTTTCACATTTCAGACAGAAAAAATGGTTTCAGATAATACTTTTACAATGTGCATAATCTAAGTTATTAGATGGCAACATAATGCAATTAGCATGACAAAGCTTAATACTAATATAAATCCTTCTGTTACAGCTTATATTGAGAATTTAATACTCAGGAAAAAAAATCTGTTCATTGTTCCTCACTGGGACTTCGGTTTTTATAAAAATAAACTAATTGATGGATTTCAAGTTTGCACGAAAAGCTTCATCTGTTGAGATAAACCGAAGGTGTGCTGCATCAAGCAGATGCAATATTTTACCACATTTTAGTCCCTGTTCTGCACAGGGATCACTGGCTTTGCACAGCAGAGCTACAATCATGGTGCAAAATGTCCTGAAGTCCCTGGGATTCAGGACTGGCATGAAGTGTCAGAGAGGACAATCTGGAAATCCAGGAATTTCAGCAAGTGCAGAGGACAGAACACACAAAGGTGTAGGACTGAGCCTCGTGTGACATTTCCAGTCAGGTTTAGGGCACCTCCATCAATTTCATGCAGGGGCTGTGCAGACAGAAAACAACATCTGGGAGAAAGTTTTTGTTTTTTTTTTTTTTTTAAATTCAGCTAAAATCAACAATCTCAACCTCTTCCCTACATTTTGGACATTCCCATTCACACAAGATCATACCTGAGTGCTAATGCTGCTTACATTTTTGTTAGAGCTCTCTCCATTGCCCTTTTCTGAGATTTAATGCCTGAAACAGTGGCAGGGACAATGACAAAGCACTTCTGTGCTGAGCAGACTCAGCCTTTGCAGGTGCCTTTGGAATCTGACACATTTTTGAAGCTAAAAGTGGTCTCTGACTTTGCACCTCCCACCCCTGGGATTAATTCCGGACAAATAATGTGGGACACGAGCTATGGAAAGGCAAACCTCAGTTCAGCCACGAGGCACAAATAATCCATTCCACAACCAGGGATTCTGCCTAAAAATGAGGATTATTCTGGCTGCACTGCAGGGCTGGAGCAGCTCGAGCATTTTCTGCAAATGGGTTGCTAAGGAAGGAAAAGCCATGCTCTGGAGATCCTCTGACTCCAAGAAGTTATCTCAGAGTTTCTAACAGCCCTTCATCACAAGGAAATGAATTTATCTGGTACCAGAAACACCAATAAAACCCCCACAATTCAGCATTTCTGTTGGCACCCAGAGCAGCAGCAATCCCCATCTCAGTGCGCATTTGAGTCTGACCCACCTTGATGTGGACTTGTTCTGACAGGCACTCAAAGCCAAATCAAACCCAATTCCCAGGCTGGACAGACTTTTCTGCACCTATGCCAATAATTACTGCTGTGCCTCAAGGTTTTCCCCCAGCATTACAACAGGCTTTGACTTCACATTAAACCTGCCCTGGGTTACTGTAAGCAAGGTGACAAAAGTCCAAACCGCAAGAAATCCCACAGGTGATCGTGACTGACTGCATCTGGCACAGAAATCTATAAAAATGCATTATTTAAGAAGAAAAAAACAAATTGCAGCCCAGAAATAAGATCAGTGCAAGCTGAAATAAAATGTGCTTTCACAACAAATATCAGTTAGAAAAATCAAATTACATTTGCAGTAAAATGAAACATGGTTACATAACAAAACATAACAAAAATAATGACAGTGTTAAGTATGTAAAAAATCATATTATCTTCCCTAAACTAAACAGGGTTTTAAAAGTGGTTAAAAGAGATGTGTCTCTATGAACCACTGTTACTTTTAGTCCCAAATTCACCCATTTGCTTTAAATTCATTCACTGCCTTCTCCCCTTGCCCACAGTTTCTGCCACTGCCTTTGTGCCTGGCTCGTCAATCACAGGATCAGAGACTGGCACCTCTCTCCTTCCATTCATCACTTCCCCATTTGCCTTCAGCACTCAGCATCATTAATTTATCAAGTCTCATTCCCTTCAACTCCCACGGCTACTTTAAGTGTGACAGAGCATGGTCTTGTGCTATTATTTTTATTTTTTTTTTACATATTTCCTGTCAGGCAAAACAAATGAGGCTACTCTGCAGCAGGAACACAACATCCAGAGAAAAGCTGTTATCAGAGCTTAATAGAAGTTTAGGTACATGAAGTATAAACAAGCTCCATGCTTTTATATTATTATTACTGTTATTATTATTGTTATTATTATTATTGCTATTATTATTATTAATGGGGTAGCCCCTGAAAGAACCCCAGAATTTTCCCTACACAGTTCTCACCTCTGTATTATATGAACTATCTGTAAAGCTCCATTAAAGCATTTAGATGTGTTTTATTACCACAGCAACGACACTTTTTTTTCAAGAAGTTCTTCAGAAAAAAGAGAAAATTTTGAGCCTGTCAACCAGCAAAATAAATTGCCCAACAGAAAACAGCACCAGCCAGTTCAGCACAACCCAGTTAATTGATTAGTCAATGCCAGGGACGGTGAAAATCTTCCCCAGAGTGATGTGGGCAGCCTCAAAGGACACAAATCTGTTTTTTCACATGCCACGTCACATCCCCAGAGCAGAAGAAGGAACCCCTGTACCAGCATAGCCAGGTTTTGGGGTTTTTTAAGGATTTTGCAGTTAATCACTGTTTTACACCCTCAAAAATAAATTCTAAAAAATGCAAAATAAAGGTCTCTCACCTTCTTTTTTTTAAATCAATAACAAAATAATTCCATTTGGAAGGCAGTGAACTTTTTTTCCCAGAGATTTTACATTATGCAACTGACAGTCCCCTACCAGCAAACCAGTCCATAGCTAAGAATTACAACAGGTTTGATCAAATATTGCATTTATCTGTGCAACAACCACCACTGAGCCACGTATTTCACAGATAAATACACATGCCATGAGCCAAGATTTTCTCTTCCTTATTATTTTTTGTATGACACTGCATTATAGGTAAGAAAGAAAAAAACACCTGAAGACTCATCCTGCAAAAAGAACAATTCCCAAGCGCTCCATAAATAAAACTCATGCAGTTCTTGTGATGGAGAGGTATTAATTTGAAGTCCCACATCTGTGCACCTTTTATTTTCCTATTATATATGACATGGTTCCATTACTGCACTTCATCTGCAGCGGTGCTTTGGCTGCTTGTGATGCATGGGTGGTGAGAGAGGGTAATAAAACACAGATTTCAAACTGGACAAGTGACTTTATCCGAGCACTTGGCTGATCATTTTTCCTCTAACCACCAGCTGCTCTGTCAATACATTCACCACTCATGTCTGACTTCTGCTCCAGAACCTTCTGAGTGAACAATCTCATTTTTTTTAGTCTGGCTTTAGTAGGTTTCAGCTCCAACACTCATCACCAGCACAGATATGCTCAAGTGTCTCTTAAAATATGCAACCTGGTAGGACTTAATTTTATAACATGCCATAATTGAGAGAGCTCAGTTTAGAAAACAGGTTATCTACTGAGCCAAGTTTTATTTTACAGAGGGTAAGCAATCCACTTCTTGTAAAAGCATTGGTTCCCAACAAATACACAGAATGTAATTAATGTTTCTTTAATAAAGAAATAATTAAACAGTTTCTTTTCTGCCTGCCCGAAGACTGTACTTAGCAAGTATATTAAACCCAACAGAAAAATGTTCTCATGTCTGATCAGACACAGTGAACCAGGTAAATACTTTTTAAAAATCAAAGCTTTCTCAGTTAAATAAAGAAATGTTGAATACATGGACTGAAATAAAGCCCAAAATATGAATGCTGAATGCTTGTGAACTAAGATTATATGTTTAAAACCTCCTCTGCAGAGAACTGTCTTTACATAAAATGCAGGTTAACAAATGAACAATGACAAAAGCTGTGGATGAAAAACACTACAGGAAAGTATTAATTAGTGTGGTGGCAATGAAAAAGAAACAAAAATCCTTAAACCTAAAGCTTCCTATAATGCTCCTTGATAAAACATGTAGCTGTGCTCACATATTACCAGTTTCTCATGCCCACAGCATCATGAAATGGAGAGTTTACAGTAAGTAGTCAATCCAATAAAATGGTGATTTATTTTGGGAGTACTGATTAGAAACACAACCCCCCCACTCAGAGAGGGACATTTCTGTGTGGAGTCACTGAATGTGACAGGATTGTGTGTGGGGAAATAGGGCAAAGGAGCAAGGAGCAGAAATAAGAGACAGTAAAACTGAAGCAGGAATTTGGAGATGGCACAGTGAGTGGTATGGGCAGAGCAGGTTCTCTTTGCACCATCCTATAGGGATTGGTTTGCTTCTATAAATATATAAATACATAAATATATATATATATATCTCCTTTCCAAACCATTCCATGATTCTATGACAGATCTAAGAATGCTGGATCAGGTTGGAGCAGTGATTATCTATCCCAAGCAGTCAGAGCAAACTTTAAAAGCCACCATCCCACCCCTGATCTCTGAAGTTTAAACCAGTGAAAAAAGAAACTTTCAGTGAACTAATGGGTGCCACACGACTCTGAAATCAGTATGCTGACAAGGAGATACTCCCATTTTTGGGGCCTTATGATTCCTGAAGCAGACATCTGCTTCCAGATCCCTGGGGTTTTGAATTATTTTTAAACTCTGAACAAAGAACACTTAGTACCACATACTTCCAGTTTCACAGCTGGGTTATTTTAAGGAGACAAAAAACTTATTGAATTTTTTTTTTTTGCAATATTTTATCTTGAAGTTATTAATCTGTCCCTAGAGAATTCAGGACCTCCTAGAACACTCATTTTAAATATTCAGCATCTTTCAAAGATACAATCTTCTCACATGGCCTTGAAATAAATGCCTGAAATATCTCATTGCAATAACCCAAATGGAGCCCTTGTTAAGGAAGGGATTTGGTTTCTTCCTGATTAGAGAATCACAGAATGTTCTGAGGTGGAAGGGCCCACAAGGATGTGACTCTGAAGGGAATGGCCAGAACAGGGATCAAACATAACCCTGGTGTTCCTGGCTCAACCAGCTGAGATAATGTCAGAGACCAGAAACCTTATTCTGCAAATATCCAACTGGAAAATGTTATTCCCATAAACATTTCCTGAGGCTGGGAAGCAAAGAGCTTTTATTTTCACAGTGCTCTGTGAAGGCAGAGAGAGCTCTGCAGAACAGGGGTGCAGGACCAGCGTGAGTCAGGAGAGGGGAATTCTCTCCAGGCAGGACTCATTTCCCTGTCTAATTACCAGTTTATAAAATACCTGTGATAAAGGTTCTTCTGTTGCAGATGTGCTGGCTGGGGAGTTTGGGGTGTCAGGCTGAGCCCCCTGGCTGGGGCTGCAGAGCCTCAGGGACTGCTCTGCCCAAACCCAAACCCAAAACCCAAAACCCAAATCCAAACCCAAACCCAAACCCAAACCAAACCCAAACCAAACCCAAACCCAAACCAAACCCAAACCCAAATCCAAAACCCAAACCGAAACCCAAACCGAAACCCAAACCCAAACCTAAACCCAAACCCAACCCCAAACCCAAACCCACACCTAAACCAAACCCAAACCCAACCCCAAACCCAAACCCAACCCCAAACCCAAACCCAAACCTAAACCAAACCTAAACCCAAACCCAAACCCAAACCCAAACCCTGACTCGTGGGGGAACATCAGGAGGACAAAGCAGCAGATGAAATCATTGTTCTGATGTGGTTTAAGAGGAAAAGTCCAACCTGGAGGATGCACTGAGTTTTCTGACATGACACAGGCATTTTTCCTCCCAAAATCAGCCCCAAAATTAGAAATAAGAGACAGCAGCAGGAAATCCAGCAAAGCCACAACAAAACCTGGGCTAATATTGAAAACCTGCTTTTGCATTTGCTAATGATTCATTACTGACTTGATGATTGTTTCAAAGTTCTTAATGAATTCAAACTCAATTTACTCAGAGTAACAGGGAGCTTTAGCAAATTTACATCTTACATATTTACAATAGAATTAAACTTCCCTCTTTATTGCAGGATGACGAATTTTGTAGCTGTCTCCAACTTCAAATTGCTTAACAGATGCTCAGTCAGACTTCACTGAATCATCCAAATAGCCAGCAAAGATTATTGCTTGTTTTCTAAGCAGTTCTGCATCACAAAATTTTTTTTCATTTTCTTTTTTTTTCTTTTTTAAATTTTTTTTTTTCAGAATAATTTGATTCCTTTTACAAGATAATGAAAAAGAATTTTAAAGAAAATTATGGCATATTATCTCACAGTCTCAGCATCTCAGGATATGATCACAGAGGAATTTCTGGAAGCAGCAAGTTTATGCAAGGTCAGGAGAGTGAATATCCCAAAGGAAAATCCAACTCAGTAAAGCAGCACAGGGCACAAAGTGCTTTAGTCTCAACCATGCTATTAAAGAAATGTTTGCTTAAGACTGAAAATTCTTTAAGTCTGATGAAGAGTTATTTACAACTAATTAATCTGAAGAATAAAATTTTTACTCTTTTCCATTTTTAACTCTCTCTCTCCTGGATGAACTATGAGGAGTAGAAGTCTCGGGATCTCAGGAAATTCATTCCTGTTGACAAGACCTGAGCACGTTGCTCTGCTCACCAGTTCTCACTCCTCCAAGCAGAGCTGCAAGGGAGCTCTGAAGCCCATTAGAAGAAAATCTAAATAATTTACCAAATAAAATGATTTTATCATCTTGAGGAAAAGTTGGTCAACTGCTCAAAATTTCTGCCAGCCACTTAATGAAGACACTTTGGCAGCAGAGATTATTCCCAGCAAGAAATGAAACAGCATCTGATGGCCAGAGGAGGGGAACAGGGGCTTTTATTGAAGAGGAGTTTCTGATCAGTGCTTCAGGATGAGGGCAGAGCCAGGGCTCAAAGGGGAAGCAAACAGAAATGATTGTGCTAAAAACTGCATGGAAGAGAGCAAACAAACACTGACATGAACTGAAAGTATCAACGCCCAAAGAGTGAAAGCTCTTTGATCACAATACAAGAATCAAAAATCACATTTCATTTTGCACAGAGGAGAAAAGAACTATTTCATCTGACCACCACAGTGAAGCCAGGTCATAACTTTTAAAAGTCATCAGCAGTCCCTACTTTACTGGCTTTATCTTCTGCAGTTCATCAAGAGGACATGCCCAGAAATCACTTTGTAGGAATAAAACTTAGGATGGATGTACTGGAATAATTCAACACCATTACAAAAGTTACCAAGGAAACACTTAAAGATGTCAGGATTTTCACATCTCCCCATTTTGCATTTTTCCCCCCAATTTTTTTCAAGCAGACAGCAAGTATTGTCTCAGGAGTTAACAAGTTATCTTGAAGGGACTCTGCAGACTAATAAAATGCTTTGAAGAGTATTAAGGAGGTCAATCTGTCCAATTTGTTTTAATGGAACTAGACACAGATGGTATATGGTTTAGTTTAATTAGGCTGTAGATAAAGAACATTTCAACTTGCCAGCGAAGGATAAAGCACTAAATAGAAGCACATACTTGAAAATATATAAAGCTAAAACCTTTGCTGCATAACTGAGAAACTGGGGCAATTTCTATCACAGGATCAAAAGATGAGTCCCATTAGAAAAAATAAGAAAAAACTTCACAAGGCCCTACATAAATGATGCGTAAATTGAGAGAATTGAAAAAAACATTCTGACAAACATTTATTTACTACAAAAGTAATGCTGGTTCTTTCATTACAGGGACATAATACAATAAGGCACAGTAATCTATCACAAACTATATTTACAATTAAATAGATTATTCTACCCATCCATTAAGGAGATCTAATTATGGAATATCATTTGCAAGGACATACTTCTTTGTTCTTTTGGTTTTTTTTATTACTACCTATTTGTTTTCTCCCTTTATTGACAGACTTCACTTCTAAATTATCATCTTTTAAGTCACAATAACATTAACAGTCTTTTAAAAACTAGCTGTACTCAGATGATTTTGCACAAGGCAGGGAAGACTGGAGAAATCCAGTTAAAGCTGTTTTCTCTAATCTGCTTTTTGAAATTATTATTCCAAGAAGCTTTTTGAATCAACAGTTCCCTGCCACTGGCCTTATTTACAACTCCACCTCTTTTTAATCACAATGAATAAAACATACATAAAAGCTGCAAAGCTTATAAAAAAAATAGATGGGGTGACAGCAGAGCTTTGTATTTTTGGCAAAATAGATGGGGATGATGGGCACATTTATATCTGCAAATAAACTGCAGCAAATGCCCAGCTGATGGTGCTGACTGCCGGAACAGAGATCCCAATTCTTCACCTGCAGAAGAAATTTCTCCTTGCTGCGTTTGAGTCTCCTAAATCCAAAGACTGTGGGAGGACACCCTAAACCCACAGCAGCGTCTCAAATTCCATTTCCTACTAAATGAACTATAAATTTTTTATCTGGTTTTATAGGCAGCACTCCCTATCATTTCTACAGCAGTCGGTGCCATCAGCACCAAAGCCAGAGCTCTTCCTGCCTGGGATTTTGTAGGAAATGCACTGAACACTTTTGTGTAATTAACAATAATCAATTTTCCTTAAGGGCTCTGAGTGGAAGAGATGCAGCTCGGTTTATTTGGCATCTTTTTCGTTTTTCTTGCAGTTGTAAATCTCACATGCTCTTTATTTCTGCGTTAAAGAAACAGTTTAAATACCAAGTTTGTAAATCAAGCACAGTTCATTAAGCACCAAAGACTCCCACTGACTCAGATGCAAATTTTGTATTAATGTTAGAAATGTTGGAAACCCACTGCTTGCCAGACCTTTCCCTGAATTTCTCTTAATTCTCCAGATTTCCAAAGCAGTACCTTGAATTCAGAACATTCTGCAAAACTCAGCTGCTGCCCCAGAGCAATCCAGAGCAGTTCACATTTTTACTCAGCTTTCCCTTGACAAACAAGTGATTTCTTAAAACTGGAATGCTGAGGCACATAACTTTCAGTACTGCAGGTGTTTTCCACCCAGGTATTTGTGGAACTGCAATGTTTTTAAAATAAATATATGCCATAAATATTTTTAGATATATGCTGATGTTTGTGCACAAGTAGACCCACAACTGGATAACAAAAATCCAGTACAAACAGCAAATATCTTGTATTTTAAACAGCACAGAACACCCTCACAAACTCCCACATCAGCTGTTGATGATTTATCAACCTAATTTTCAAAAGCACCAAGTGCCTCCTTGCAGCTCCTGTTGGCTCTGCTGGGGAACACAGACCTTAATGAGCATGGAAAATGAACAATGTCTGTGTGCATGGGCATGGATGAGGAATTCCACAGCCCCTTTAGAGTAGGGCACATTTTGCCAAAAAGGCCTTAATTTAAAAAAAATAAATCTCATATTCCAGATACCTTCATGCAGGGTGTTCTCAGAAGGCAAAAATACCTGCTACTTATGAAAGAGAAACTTGATTTTTAAGGTGATCCTTTTGAACCCCAACTTCAGGAAATGTTTATTTTTTGGAAGGCTGCATTGATCTTTTATTGCAGTGAGTAACAACCCAAATTCTTGGAGAGTATTGGCAAAACAAGTGATGAACCTGAGGGAGGGGATGCTGGGACAGGAGCAGAGCAGCAGGAAAATGAAATGCAAGGACAGCTGAAGTGAGAGAAAATAAAATGCTGCTTTTCCCCTCATTTATTTTAGAACTACTTGAAAATAAACTTTTATTAGAGGAGCCATTTCTGGACTGAAGTGACTTGATTTAGATGCAGAGCTCCTCGAGAGGAGCCTGGAGGAGTTGGGGTCTGCGCTGGTGCTGTCTCCTCGTTTGACCCCAGGGCTCTGCTGCTGCCAAACACAAAGCTCTGGGAACCACTTTGATTTGATTTGAGCCTGTAAGATCAGTAAACAGCTGCACCTCCTCACAGAAGAGCAAAGGATTAGTCTGGAATGGGAGAAGAGAACATTTTCTAGTCCTCTCTTCTGTAATGCGCTTCCAGCAAATTTTAAATTATTTTTTTTTAAAAGTGTGTTTCTATTTCTCTTAATTCTACCTCTGTGTGGGAAGGTTTCTAAATAAAACATGTTAAATATAAACCCATTTGTGTTTGACCAAAGTTTTATTTCTGGAGAGTCCCCTTTGTGCAGGAATATTGAACAAAGTCTGTTGATTGCAGAGTTCTTTTTATTTTCCTGAATGGTCCAATCATGCTCTTGGCACAGGAAGAGACAAGTGGCAGATGTTAAACAAAACTCTGAGGGATTTATACATTTCTCCTAAAAGTTACAGGACTGCTTTTATTTCTACTGGGTTTGGTTTTGTTTTTTTTTTACTATCCTTCTATCTTTGCTGGTTCTGCTTCTCCCCAAGTTGAAATACCAAAGTATTTTGATTCCTATTCTATTTGGTATGAAAGCAGAGTATTAACTTCACTCAATTTCAAACTGACAACTGAATTTTAGTAGAACAAGATCAACATGACAAAAAAAGGCAACTAAAAATTGGAGAATAACCACAAAAATCAAAGCCTTTTGTTATTAAAATTCTTATTTTTCTTTCTCAGGGGAAGTAAAAAGCTTTTAATATGGTTTTAAAAAGGGAATGTCATTAATATACATGGAGGAATGGGACCTAAGATTTAACAATCCAGCATCTCTACTCATAACTAGGTCAATCTGTAGGTACTCATACAGACCTTGGAAAATAAAAGTGGATTTTGGCTAAGGGAGAATTTCACAAAGCTTTGTATTAGAAGGGATGCCCAGATTCTTCCTGCTGCATGATAAGATTGTAGAACTCCAATTATCTTTAATTAAATGCAAATAATTTGTGCAGGAAGGAAACAATAATTTGGGATAATCTCAGATTTCAAATGATTCTAGGGGAAAAAATATTCTAGAATAAAACCTGGGACAAAGCCATGAAGAACCTTCTCCTCAAACACTCCATGTATTTATGTAAAACCTATTTAACGTAGGTTTGCTAAATATTCTGATGCCCGTCTGTTCCCAACTCCCTCAACCCTCATTGCTGCAGTCAGGTTGCTTTTTATCCTATTTTTGGACAGGGTTTATCAGAATTTTTATACATCTCTACTTGTACAAACACACTAAAAGAAACCATTCCCTGGTGCTCTCTGGAATCCCTGTCCGATCAATCATAATTTGCTTTTCATGCCAAGAAATCAGACTCTAAACCAGCACCTGCCTGTGATTTTCCAGGCTGCTTTTCCCACTGGAATGACCATAGTCCATCTGAAAGATGGAGGAAAAAGCTTTTTATTCCTTTGCACGTATTTTTACCCAATCTCTAGCAACACAAAGACAAAGAATGCTGACCCCATGGACTCCCAGTGTGTGATTTACAATTCCCATCATGGTAATTAGACACCAAGTGCACAATTTAATGATAATAAAGCAATTAGGTGGATAGGAGAAAAGGCTATTTGCAGACCAAAGACAGATAATTTCTCATCTTATTATAACTTTTATTTAAAAATGAAGACCTTAAGATTCAGAAAATGGCTTTTCAACAGGGATTATACAGAAATCACTTTTAAAAACTATGCTGTTTCTATTAAGTTTAGATTTAAAGCTTTCTTTTTTATAAACTCTTTAATTAATGTCCCTGAAGTTAATAATTTACTTCATTCTCCCAGTCCTTCACTGCCAGTAGGGTCTAACCTAAATAACTATAATAAGCAGCTTTCAAAAAACTCCAAATTTGGGCTTTTTTCTTTCTTTTTTTTTTTTTTTTTTTTTTTTCCTTTTCTTAAAAAAAAAAAAAAAGGGAGAAAAAAAAGTAGCTAAAGCTATGCAGACACTTCTTACAACTATTTTTGTGGAGGCTTTTATCTCCTTTCTGGTCCGTTCTCTGCTGGTCTGATGCTCCTGTTGCCATAGAAACAGACCTGCAGGTGCTTTGATACAGATTACAATGGATTTCCCAACACTGAGACATTTCTTTCATCCTCAGTTCAGCAGGTACCCTTCTCATGGGGACAGCGAGGAAAAGGAATAAATCAATCTCTGACTCTTCCATCAATTAAGTTCTCATTAGCAGAATTTATGATATGCTTCTGCCTTTAGCTCATGAGCTCAGCACTGATCACTGGTACTTTAAGGACTGAGGTTCATTAATTACACAGGCCATGCCACAGTTAATTTATTTGCAAGGGAACAGCAAAAATCAAATTATGAAGGGGATCATGACTGGCATCGTGTTAACTTCAGCAGAAGCATCAAGATTTGGTTTTTCAGCACAGGCAATGCACTGCCTTAAAATCTGTTTACATCAAGTTTCATTGGGCTGCTAGAAATACCAGATCAATTGTAAAATGACAGAATATTAGGATAACACTTAATACATGTTCCCTGAGGTCACACAAGATAAATCCTATCTTTCCCAAAGGCTGAAGAAAAACCTGGGAGCTATTTGGATCTCTTCAAGAGCATGACCCCAATAAGGGACAGTGAAAATTAGTAGAAGAAGGAAAGCAAAGAAGGAAACCAAACTGTTCTTGTTCCTGATGCTTTCCCAGCACTGATGGATAAATGGAGCTCCATGGAACAGGGTGGCAGTGGGGATGTCCCCACGTCCCCTCCCTGCTTTTCCTCTCTCTCTGCTCTCTTACAGGGTCAAAACACCTCGATAAAAAGAGCTTTGCTCCTTCCTAAGAGTCCAAGCTGTTCTTTCCTCCCCACCCCCAGAGGAGCTGTGATTTATCACCAAGGCCACACCAGCTCAGCAGAGATCAGCAAACTTCTCCCAGCCCCAGCAATTCCCAGCGATGGGGACACTCTGGTGACACATTAAAATCACTTGGAGCATATGGGATCTGCAGTGCTTTTCAAAATTAGCCCACTTGTTTTATTCCAAATTAAGATTGAGTCTAATTTTGGTGCAAGAACTGCCACCTCAACAAACAGTGCTAAAAATTGCCAGCATTCTGCAAGGCTCTCTCAGTGGTCTGTCTGTGTCTCTTCTAGCTACTGAGTTCAGTGTGCCATAATCACTGTCTTTTATTTTAAATCCCACATGGTTGTGGGGGTGGAACCTGAGAGAAATGTCTATGGTGCATTTTACACATGATAGCTCATGGAACTAAACAGATTATTAGTAATCCTTAGGCATTCTTCCCCTCCTAAACACAAATATCAGCACATTTACACAGAATTTAAAGATTGATACAACAGACTTTCACCAAGGGGAAACAAAAGCTGATTAGGAAATAATAAAACTCAACCCAAGTTCCACAAAACTCAAGATACTCCTAAAAATTGGAAAATAAGTGTTGTTGGAATGATGCCAACTTCAATTTGGGGACTTAGAAAGAGTTTTGATGATGAAAATCAGCACCCAGGAGATGCTGACACCACAACTGCACCCTATCCACAAAATTTCTTTTTACCATTGGGAATAATTTAGCTGTAAGTTCTCCTTTTATAGTCCCACTGCCTAATTGTTCTGCAGTGCTAACTTGTGAAAATCAGAGATAATTTTAGGTTCATCATTTATATACATTTCCTAACTGTCTGAGCAGAACTCTGTTCAGTGATTAACTCTTACCACCATCACCTATGTTATACTAGATATTCTAGAAAGAAAAATGTAAAGTCCAACTTTTATGTTACAGCTATTCAGCACTTGCACTGTTCTGGATTGGGAAAATAAAAATATATTCTTTATAAATAAAAAGCTATGAACTTTCAAATCTCAGAGGCTGTAACAAAATATGAACTGCACTCTCAGTGTGTCAGGCACAAACTGCATGAACTGAGAGCCTGAAGGGCTGCAGTAGAAGATGTGAGAAATGTTCCTTTGGAGTCACACACTGTGCAGCAGCCACCCACCAAGGATTTCCCTCCTGTGGGGTGCTCAGGGAGAGGATTCACACAGCTCCTTTCAACACTGCAGGGAAAATGTTCCCATGCAGATGGACACAGAGCCAGTCTGGGTTGCAGGGAAAAGGTGGGAATTACCAGGAGTTATAAAAGTTTACAAACCTGCTCTTCCTTAATTTAATTCTGGTTTTGCTGAGGATTGTTCATTATAGCTGAAAGCCTTTTTAGCTGCAATAAAAGGAGCCTGTGCTTTAATTTAGGAATAGAAAGTACACATGTTTTCTCAGGCGATGATGAATTCAAACACATTCCAGCACAAGAACTGCTTTCAGGTAACCTGGGAAGCTGCTTGCAGCTACTTAAAAGAAGGCATTTAGGAGACAGTGCCACAAACTCCTCTGGGCCGGCAGGGATGGGCAATTCCATGAACTCTGGGACCAGAACCCCTCCCAAAGCTGCAGGAAAATGAGCTCAGTGTATATTCAGTGTGCACACAGCCCTTTTGGGCAGGTTTCCTTCTGTAATTTCTCTGCCTTCCATTAAAAACAATCTTACCTCTGCACTGATTCTGTTCAAATTGGAATTTTATTGTCAATATAACCACACTTAGCAATGAGCCACTGGCACACAGCACCATCGAAAAAAAAAAAAACCCAATTAAAACATTGAAAAACCAAGCAACTTTCCCCCACAATTAAATTTTAGGGCTTTGAAGTCAAAACCATGAGCATAAAACCTTTATTTCTCCATAAACTATTTTGGATACTCTGCAAAGATTCAAAAGTGAAGGTAACCACAAGAAAGAAAATGCTCGTTTTTCTAAGAAGAATTATCTGGCTGTCCTGTAAAATTTGTTTTAAAGTACTCATGATAAATAACATAAAGAATAAAAATTTTCAGCTCCTTCCATGTCACTTACTGCATTGACTGCAGTTATGTTGATTTTGTTATCTTGGACATGATTTTGGGGAAAGGAAATGATAATATAACAAGGAACATAATATTGTGACAAAAGTATGTTTGCATTGGAATTCTTTTTTATTAAGAGTATTACCTACTGCCTGCATCTAATAATGTCTGTTGCAAACAAAATCAATGTGATTAATAATTATCATAATTAGAAACCACAGACATACAAACACATTGAGTTGTTTCCTTAATCTGTAAATAGAGGGGGGGTTATATTTTCTCTGTTTAGGGTATGCAATGAAAAATTGCATCAGAGCTGTTTAAGAATCACTTTCAAAAATTCATACAGGCTTCTTTTCAAGAGAACATTTTTGTTAATCTGGCAAGCAGTGAACTGTTTCTTGCCAGGTCTCCCTGCATTTGTGTATCTTTTGTGATGAAGCAAGAAGGTTTTTGTCTTAATTAAAAAGAAAATATTTCTGGGACAAGATTGCCTATTACTCAAAATTCAGATTAGCAGTAACACCCTCCCCCCCAACCTTAGTGATATATGGTTGGACTTGATCTTAAAGATCCTTTCTAATCTAAGTGATTCCACGATTCTATCATATTTTATCAAATTATGTTTGCTGCTGCTCCAGTCTCAAGATGTCCAACATTTACAACACTTGTTTTCCATTGTAAAAAACAGCTACAGAGTTAAAAGCAAATCAGACAAGCCCTGCTGCTGCATTTCATTATCCCTGGAAAAAGACTGCAAAACTTTCTGATTAAAATCCCTTTTTAACTAGTTCTACAGTAAATCTTAATATTGTGCTTCCAGTTACTGCCTGTTCTTCTTATCAGTTTGGTTTGGTTTTTGTAATTCCCTAGGCCAGTCAAGCAGCTCTCTTTTTCCACTCTGAAACCAGCCTCCTACATGTAAATATGATCTAGAAACATGATTAAATGCCAGTGGGGGAAATAAAATGGGAAAACAAAAAGAAAAAAAGAAGAAAAATATTTCAGCGTTTCCTGGAACTGAACAGAAAAAGAAATCTGGTCAAGACACCTAAAGCCTCCAGGGCAGACCAGTTATATTAATTTATTCTGGCTTAGTACAGAGGTGATTCTTCAAATCATTTCTCTCAGAGCCCCAGCCATCCGATGAGCAGTTTAATAGTGCAGCAAATGTGGGCATCAACACTGAGCCTCAGGGCAAACCCAGCCCACTGCTGCCACCCTGAACATCAGCATTTCTGAATTAGAGTTTCCCACTGGTCCCCCAGCACATGAATTTTTAAGGGTCAATTTTTCCCCACCCAGCTCTAGAATCACAGAGACCATAAAGTGAAAATCACAGCACAGCCTCACAGGGCTGATGTCCCATCTACCCACAGAGGACTCAGGGAATATCCACAGCACTGTGGAGAGAAGGGAACCCCAAGAAAAAATTATTTATTTCCTCTATTGGGAGCCCCTTGCAGCAGTTCCCCATCACCACACCCAAAACCCTGCACTGCTTGGAGTTATTTTTCCCTTTCCCAAGCTGCCCTTAAGAGACCTGTTCACACTTCAAGAGACAAAAAAAGTATTCAAAGTTTGTGCTTTAAAGACCTTTAACACTTTAGCTCTTTTCCAAATTGCAAATGAAGAGCTGCAGCATTCAATATAAAACATCTCCTTGAAAAACAGAATAATAATTTCTGTCACATCTCTGCCTCTGTATCAGGGGTGCATGACTGGCCAGCAAAATCCTGCTTCTGTTTCTTCATGATTTATTTTTCATTTCTGCTTTTTAATTGTTTTTTCTTCCTCTCACTAGGGATTTTTTTTTGTTGTTGTAATGAATTGTATCTTAACACACAGAAATCTGAAATCCTGCACTCTAGAATTGCCTTGTCCCCATACCCAACCCCTGACGAAAACACCCAGCTCCTGCAGCATCCCACAGAGCCTCACAGCTGCTCACATCCACACTGAGCTTTCAAATGTGCTTAAGATAATAAAGCTCCCAAAAAATTTCAGTATCAAGAGGATAATTTACTTGGGAATTGAAATATGTCACCTCTGCCATCCCCAGGTTCAGTTACCCTGCAGTGATGAGAGGGCTTTGCTGTTTGATTTTACAGAAGGACACATCTGGATCTTCCCATCCATTCTCTTCTAGGTTTAAGGACTAAAAACTCAGCAAGTACAGTCAGATTTCACATCCTTTCACTGCTCACTCACTCACTCACTCACTCACTCACTCACTCACTCTCATTTAAATTATTTTCACTTTTTAATTTCTATTTATTTTGCTCCTAATCCTCCCTTGGATTCTCTATTATTATAATCTGAAAGGGAAATAGTGCTGATCCAGAGGTCACAATCTGTGAGTTCTTGTGCACTCAAAGTCTTATAAACTTGTACTGGAAAACATAATATAGTCAAACACTATTTTAAATTAATGCCTGAGGTTTTTTAATTTTATGCAGCATGTAATTAGGAACATTTTAATATACAACAAAGACACCTTCTGGCCACTGAATTCCATTAACAAAGAAAACAAATATTTAACTCAATATTCAAGAAACTGATGAATTATTCCTTAATATTGAACTCATCTTCACATTTTCATTGCTCTTACATCTTTACACTGATTTACTCAAGTTTTAAGTATTTCACCTATGACTTCAAATAGTTTTAAGGACATGAAGCATCTTCCCAAACCAAGCACCAGAACTGGAGGTGATGCTTCCTGTGACTCTGGAGGGCACCAACAGCAGGAGCTGTTAAATTCTACTCAACAGCATCACCACAAAGAGGTGGTCATGAAGAGAAGAGGAATAATTTCTGTTCAAACTCCAGAGAGCTCTTAGACAGCAGGAAAACAACTTCCAGAGCTCACACCCTGCCAAGTAATAAGGAAATGTAAATTTTTTTGATTGTGTGACTTCTTGTTTCACTGAAAGGGGATATTGCTCCCCAGACACCATCACTGCAATGCCACTCAAGGATGAGCACTTTATTCCCAAGTATTATTTTCCTTTTGGCACAAACACAAACATTTCAACCTTACATTTCAGCTACTCTGATTGAAACAATAAGAGACTCATTTTAAGCTTTCCTCTTTTACACTCAGCTTTATTAAGGCATTTTTTTGCAAGGACTGCCTCATTTATATTAAAAGTGCAGGGCACCATATTTTAACATTATTCTGATACACAACGATTATTAATATATAATGATTATAATTATTATAATTATTGCTCTGGAAAATTAATTTTATTAATGACAGTATTACAATTAATGGAAAGGTTACACTGAAGCATTTGAGCACACAAATTAATTGTGCACCTGCACAAAGTTATTTAAACAAGGATGTTTTAATATTTAAAAATCTGCTAAATGTTATGATAAGCTTTACAGCACACTTCATTTCAGAACAAAGCTTGTAGCAATTAGGATAGGAATAAGTTGCTGAACTGTAAAAGCATTGAAATTATAGTCAAACATTTCAATAAATTAATGTATAACATGCTACAATCCTCTTAGTGTAATAGTACCCACTAATGCAGCACCGTTTTAATAAAACATATTTATTTTCTGATTGCTTTTAATCTTCTAACTGTTTTTGAGCTATTGCTGCTGTGTAAATATTGAAAATGATCATTTGGTAACCCAAATACAGAAACGAGGCATCAGGCTGATTTACTTAATCACAAAAACCCAACTCATGAAATGCAGTCAGCAACGCTAAAGCCCATTAAAAACCTGTCACAGATTTTGTCACCATGAAAAGATTCTCAGTAAAAATTAAATGGTCTCACACACAGATGCGTGCTCTCATTTCTGACCTTCAGGTGAACAACCCCAAAGAGCCATCTTACAAAAACAATAAATAATCAAGATCACTTTGAAGAGTCAAACCATTCATTGTAGATCCAGCAGAGCTGCTCATGAGTGTTCCACTAAAACTCTCAATCAAGAGTAACTTCCATTAATATCCTACATGACAGCTGAGCACTAAGCTAAAACCAGATTTGGGTTATTCTCCTTAAGTAAATCAGAAATCATTTTGTGACTAGAAAATGTAGGTATATATGTAGGTATGAACTATATTCAGAGAACGAGGAATTCAGCAGATATTCTTTAACTGTTCAGACTTTTGCTGAAATTGTGGCCCCTTTGGGCCCAATGGGGGTTTTACCATCAACAACCTCCAGGGATGAGAACATCACCCACACAGGGCTGAGTTGGGTTTCAGCCTCTCTGGAGCACTTCAAATACACAGCTCCCAAATCCCCAAACCTGCTTTAGCTGTTAAATTACATGTACAGAGCCAACTGCCCCACTGCAAAGCTTAAAGAAATCAGGAACTTCAGGTATGAAGAATAATTTTGGTTTCTTGCTCTTGCCTAATGAGTGTTTTTTCATAAAGTCTGTATCAGCTAAACAAGAAATATTGAACAGGGTAATCACAATTTTTTCTTCTGCACCTAAATATAAATTATGTGAAATGTTTAAAAATTGAAGTTTTAAAAATTCTTCTCAGTTCTTCAACATTTCCCCATATTTAAATTTAAAAATGAGAGAACTTTTTAATATCTGAAATTTTCCAAGACCCCTGGTGGCTTCTGCCCATATATTGTTCACTGACCTCCTGGCTGGCATATTTAAACAATTAATGAGAAGCTCATTAAAACCTAGCAGGAAAATTCTTCTGGTGCATTTTATCAGAGGAGATAATAGCCTACAATCTAGAGCATGAATATGTGATAAGAAACAAAACAGAGCCATTCAGACAAAGAACACTTGGAATGTATTGTTCCCATAAGCAGATGTTAAATTACTTCACTGTAAAGTGGGATTTCTAAAACCCAAAGAAATGTTATTTTTATGTGAACAAACGAGATCAGTTTATTATTTCAGCAGGGTGACACAAAGATCCTGCACATGTGTCTCACCAGGCAGGCAGATGTGTTGAGAGGAAAAACTGGTTGTGGACCAAAAATGCTGCAGAAGTACTGACAGAGCAGGATGGAATGGGAGTATCCAGACTGCTAGACTAGCTCAAACATGAAAATAAAATAAAAACCCAATAAGCCAGCTGGCTCAAGATTAAATTGTCATTTAACTGCAGCTCCAGATCCTCGTGTGCAGTGAGACAATGACCAGAGCCAGCTCAAAAGATGCACTTGGAGATAAGATAGATACAAGGAAATCTCAGAGAATCTTCAGCCTTTTGGGAATTGTTAATGTCAAATACATCCAACATAAAGGAAAGGAAATAAAATGCTGATTCATGGTTGGGTGAATGCCTCAGGGTTGTCACGTTCTGAGGATATTGCTCTTGCTCACACACTCAAGCTTACATTTCTTAACAAAAATAGATTTTTCAGTCCATAAACGCTCACTTCACAACTGTTAAAACCCACTTGGACTCAATTATGTGTCATGAAGAACCCATTGATGCTGTTTGTAATCCACTCTCGTGGGTGCAGCAGCATCAATCTGAGCGAAGCAGTGTCTGAAATGTCAATGTACTCACATCAGTGTCGGGCCCCTTGTCAGCCCCAGGACAGGAGAAGGTGACGAACTCATGGCACCTCTTATGAACCACAAAACAGCAAACTGGCAAAAAAGGGGAAACAACAGTTAGAATGGTTGGTGGTTGTGTTCCTTTATTTATTTATTTATTTATTTTGTAACAAATATAAAATAAAACTTTAATATTCCACCTGTAAGTCAATGAAAGAAAGCAGAGCCCCATGTGAAATAAAGACACAAGGCATCACACAAACACAGTGATTAAAGAGAGAAGCACTCACATTTAAAAACCAGGAGAGTCTGCACAATGATAAATCTTTAATGCTGAGGACAGCCCACAGTGCTCAAATACAGTGTGGGATGAACAGTTCTCCAAAGCCCCATTTCCTGAATCTAAATCCTTCTCTGTCACAGGAACTGTCAGTGTGCATCCAGCAGGCAGAAGTGAGGAATGTGAAGCTGGAATGAAACCCATCCTTGGGTGTGGGATTTGTTCTCCTGCACGCCTGGGGAAGGTCTCCACGAAAATCCAAAATCTTCCCCAGTTAATTACTTCTGTGAGGCACCAGAGCTCTCTCTGAGTGAGGCTGTTGTAGAGAACAAAGTGTTCTCATAGCCCAGAATGGCAGGAGATAATGGGAAAAGAAAATTAGCTCCTGATTGCAATGTGAATCCCATTTAAAATTTATGAATGATCTGAAAGAACTTTTTCTTTCTGAGATAAAAAAGCTCCTGCCATGGGATCGAGCCCACAGGTTGTCACACAGCATGGAACACACAAGTCCCTCCAAACCACATCAAAAGAACAATTTGCTTGAGGGTGCTTAC
Organism: Turdus rufiventris; assembly: GCA_013186435.1. Taxonomy (NCBI): domain Eukaryota; kingdom Metazoa; phylum Chordata; class Aves; order Passeriformes; family Turdidae; genus Turdus; species Turdus rufiventris. Next base: position 393,696 of record PYHW01009944.1, read on the forward strand.
TTTAAGAGTCACTATTCCAACTTTTCACCCCCACTATGGGCTCTTTCATAATATTAAACTTAGTTCAGATATTTTGAAATTGGTCCCCATTTCAACAAAAGAGACAATCAAGATCTGAGATTAGAAAAGCCTTGTAATAAACTCCATGCCATCAAACAGCGAGTCAGGAGACTGTAATGAAATGATTTAAAAGTAATTCACACTTTGTTTATAGTTAATGCATTCTCTGTACGCTTGAAATTTTGCATTTTCAACACATAAAAGCACACTATTTCCCAAACCTCACGAATAAAATAAGATTTGAATTGCTTAACAACTGCTAACATTGAATTTCCTCAGTTTCAGGGGAAAACGTATTAAATTGTCTAAATTGTTCTAAAGAGCTCATTGCATGAGGTAACTTTTAACACTTCTCTTTCCCATTTAGAATTTATTTAATAAATAAATAGTGAAGGGAGTGTGGCCAGGTGCAGCTGCAGGTCACAGCCGTGATCCCACTAATGCCAGGCTGGCCTCATTCCCACCCCTAAGTCTGCCTTTAAAGAAGTCTAATCACCCTTCTCTCTCTCCCCCAGCTATTTTTCATCCTATCCCATGCAAAAATTGTTTCCAACTGTTCTATTTCTGACGTGGCATATGTTTATTCTTTGGGCAAAGGGAATAAAGTGGGTTTTGCTCCACTGATTCCAGATTAGCTCTGCTGACTCCACTTGAGCCAGAGCTCTGGCTCAGTGGCTGCTGCCCACTTGGTTGTCTAGTTTGTTAATCAACCTAAATCCCAGTGAATCCTGCAATTATCATTTTGATGGTTTGTTTTCTACCAACTGAAAGATCACTACGTGGCAATTACCATTAATATTACAGTAAATTCACGACCATAAGGTGCACCTGACTATAAGGCGCACCCCCCGGGAAGTCAGCAAAAATTGCAACATTGTAGATCAGATAAGGCGCACCCGTCTATAGGGCGCACTT
>PYHW01009944.1:395137-412291 GCA_013186435.1 Turdus rufiventris
GGGCCCCCGGGCCCGCCTGGACCCACATGGACCCGGGAGGGGGGGCCGCGGGCCCCTGGGCTCACTTCCATCCAGCGGCCATGGGCCCCTGCGCCTCCCCAGATCCGACAGGGGCGGTGCCGTGGGCACCCAGCCCCGCCTCCACTCGGCAGCCATTGGCTCTCCCGGACCTGACAGGGGCGGTGCTGCGGCCCCCCGGGCCCGCCTCCACGCGGCTGCCACGGCACTTCTGGCTCCCCCCACTGCTCACGGCTCGCACTTCCGGGGTGGCAAATGTTGCAACTTTGTACTTCATATAAGGCGCACCGGACTATAAGGCGCACTTCCGGGTTTGGGGAAAAATTTTAGCCAAAAGGGTGCGCCTTATAGTCGTGAAATTACTGTACTTGCAGCCGAATCGTGTTTTACTTTCAGATTATATTTTTGGTTCCAGATCTTCCAGTCTCAAGAACAATTTGTTTTTTCAGGAATAAACCAGGTGCAAAAAAAATAAAAAACAAAAAAATCTTGGTATATCCTTGAGAAAATAAAGAAGCTAACTGATTACTTTTGCAGAAGTTGCAAAACATAATGTGATAATCAATTGAAAAGATCTGAGAAATAATATGGGAATATCTTGAAATTTGTAGAATGGAGCTGCCTGAATGGAGCTTGGAGTGGTTGCTCCGGCTCTGCCTTTATTCAGCAATGTGAGTAAGGAAAACTGCATGTCTGGGCATCTGTTTTGGGCAGAATTTCTGAAACACCACAGTCACATCCTATCTGTGAGCTGACAGCCTCTCAGAGTATGTGAAGGAATTCATTCAACCAGAGACAATGTCAACTTGTTTTTAATATGATTTAAGCATCGAGATAAAGACGTGGGAAGAGGAGTTTGCTCCAGCCTGTGAACTTTAGCTGTGAACTTCCCTGGAAATGATGCTCATCACACTGCAATGGAAAGGGCAATTCAGCTGCCAGAGTAAGCAAACCTCAGAGGATTTGTCCTTTGGGACTCAGGGCTACACCTCAAAGCCGAGTACAAAAGCTTTGATTTTCAGCGTTTCAGAACTCTCAAAATTTGTGTCCAGCCTAATAACAGACTGCCTGATGTGGGCAGCTCAACATGGACAGCCTTATTCTCCTTCCTTTATTTCCCTTTTGTGATGGGTGACTTATCTCCAACGAGCCTGGCTCCTGAACAGTGATCCAGAAGCATCAGACCTGTCTCACCTTTTGAGAAGAGTCAAAAGAGAACCAAACAGTTTGACATAGAAATAAACAATGCAACAAGCAACTCTCATGGAATCATAAATCCAAAGGGAAAAGAACAAGTGCAACTGAAACCCATCTGACAGTCACCATTTCCGTACATGTAATTTAACATCAAATTTTCATGTTGAAATCCAGCCATTGGAGTGTATTTTAGCATTTGTTGTTAGTGTTTTCTGTATTTCACAGAGCACAGATCTGGAGAACTCATGTAAAAATTTACTTAGTTCAGCTAAGTGCAAACGAAGTGTCATCTGCTTAAAATAACATGGTTTGCTGGGGGTTTTTTTTAGGAATAGAGATGAAAAATAACCTCTCACTTGTTACTTGTTTTGAAAAGATGTTAAGAGCTTCACATCACTTACTGCAGCTGTTAAGAAGTCACATTATTTTCACCACCTTCATGTAATGAAAGTTGTATTGCACTGCTTTGCAGAGGCTGCCAGGAAATTTGTTCCTTTACACTTCACCACGAGCTGAAGTGAGCTGGCACACATTATGCAGAGTAGCTCGAGAGCAAAGTGGCATCTCGAGGCTGACAGCTAAAATTAAAAAGAAAATTATTGAGGTATTTTCATGTTTTGACAAGGTGATTTTGATCTGTGGTGTGTATATAGAATCTGGCTGTGAGCTTCCATGCTCTCCAGCTCTGGACTTGATGGAGCCAAGGGTTCCCTGCAGCCCAGGGAGGGATGCAGAGAACAAAACAGGGCTTGTGCTGCAAAACCAGAATAACTGCTCGCTCTCTGCTGGCATGTGGCATCTCCCAGGCTGCTCCCTGTCCTCCCAGAGAGCAGAAAATGCCAATTGGGCAGCACAAAAACCAGGGAAGGACCTGGGAAGGAGCACTGAGTTCATTCTCAGAGCAAACAAGCTGAAGGTGCTTGACACAGCTTGTGGGATTTATGGTGGATAATGGAGGGCAATTCATTCTACCCAGCACTGCTCCGTCCAGGCACAGAACTGAGAAGAACATGTTGTTATCAATAATATATATATATATAGTCATCACTTGGAGTTACAAGGCTCCTCTGCAAATTTCCAGCTTTATTCCAAATCATGTGGAGTGAAGATTTTTGTGATATATGGTCGGGTGAGAGTTACCTGCTAAAAAATACTGCCACTAATAGCTTTCATATATGACACAGATGGATGAGACCAAAGTGAAGTACTGCAATCATAAATAACAGAAATAGAAGCAATCTTCTCTATTAGATGATCTATAAAGAAGAAAAGCCATTGCTGAGCCCACACATCACTCAGCCATATGTCTGAAGAGCTCCACAACCACAAGCGTTCCACAGAACAAGGGGTAAAAAAATACCAAGACTAAAGTCACATGCTTTACAATTGAGAACTATTAGAAAAGGTCAAGAGATTTATTTTTTTTTTTAATCACTTGTAAACTCCCACTTTTGGAAGAAAAAGAACAGAGTAGGTGAGCTTTTCCATTAGATATTAATAGCTCTACTACACCACAGTATTTATTTATTCAGTAAAACAAATTCAGCTGCAAAGCTAAAGGGCAGAGAGAATATATTTGCCAGAGTCCAACTGAACTGCCGGTTACCATCTACAGAAGAACCAGTGAGGCTTTTCCAAGTCATCTTTGACCCATTTTTGTAATAATAAAATTAAGGCTGGAAAAGAGCACCAAAAATCAAGTCCACCTTGAAGCATACACCACCATACGTACTGAGCAATAGTGAGGGCTTGTCCCAACTCAAATGGTGAATGGATGACATTTTAACCAGTGTAGAAATCACAGCTTTTCCTATCTAAACCAACCCCAAAGCTGTGGCTCCACTGTCATGCCATTCTTGGGTGCCCCACACCAACAGGCACTATTTGTTTCCGGGTTTCAGGCATTGATTCTTCCAAAGGAAGCAGCACTGGAGGTCTCGTGGGAAATAACTCAGTGCACACTCAGGATTTGCTGTGGGGTTCCTGCTTTGGGGCTTTTAAATAAGAATTGATCCTGAACTGGACTAAGGAGTGACCAGAGAAGTTCAGAAAGAACAAAACCCTCTCTGGGTTACTCTCAGAGGGTTGTGGAGCCCTTCAGAGTCTCTGCAGGAGTTTGGAGTAGGGACTCATTGCCATGCTGATTTTTCACATGCTTTGCATTCCCACTGAGGCCTCAGAATTTCCCCCAGGGGCTCATATCAGTGGCTGGTTTGTGTTTTCTGCACAACACCAAGCAATGAATGAATGAATGAATGAATGAATGAATGCGGCACATGGCACGTGTTAGATCATCCTAAAAGTAAATACAGCAATTACAATAAATACAAATAGGGTAGTACTTCAAAATGGACAAATCAATTAAATACCAACTGCATTTGTTGTTTAAGTAAGTACTGTTTAAATAAGTTTACTAGGAATAGATAAACAAGAAGAGTAGCAATTAAGATATAGGATGTAAGCAATATTTGTCTTTTTCCTCTTCTGAACACATTATAACTTGCAAAAATAAAGTGAAAATCCCTTTTACATTAAATATAAACAAGGGTGTAGATTATAAAGCAAACACAAGTCACAAGCAGCCCTACCTTTGACTGCTACTGATGTACTGAATGCACTAAGAATTTTTGAAAACTAAATTACCCTAACTTTTCCAACATATATAATTTATAATACACCAGCTTTCTTTTGTGCCCGTGTTTCACCCCTTCTAGAAGGAAGTGCTGTCTCAGGAGAGTAGCCAGGCTAACACAACTGCTTTGTACAATCTTTCCACTTGGCATTTCCCACTCCTTTCTGACGAAACCAGCCTGGAGCCCAGTGAGACACAGGCTGTTCCAAGCTAAGATAGTGAATAAGAAAAACAGGCTCTCTGCCCATCACCTTAACCAGTTGCTAAGCTTAAAGCTCCTTTGTGAGCCCACAAGGTCACACAGCACCTTCACAGCACTAATCTGGGTACTGCTACACCTTCCCTAGCTCATGGGTTACCTTCATTTTCATTGTGGGTTCTGCTAAACTCAAGCTACTTCTCAAAAACCTACCTAGGTGGCAAGGTACAGAAATACATGAAATAAATATTGATAAATTAGGGCTGATTCCTGTTTCTAAAGCTCCATGTCTACCTGATAATAATTGCTCTGCCCTAATCTCAAGTTCATACCTCTTACCTTGCTGCAGATTTTCTGTTTCATCAAGTTCAATTAGACTAAAAAAAATTCGGGTGGAGGACAGAAATAAGAGCACTGTAAACTCCACTGTTTAATTTTTTTCATTTTTTTTTTTTAATTTGAGAGAAAGTAACAGTTAACTGCAACAATATCTTATTTGTGTGAAAGGATTATACAGATTGTCTGGACAGTCTTAACTACTCAGGTCATTAACTCCTTTACAGTAAGTAGAAAACAGATGGATGTCTCTGGTAAGCTGGCTTTGCAAGCTCCACAACAGTGTGCAAATACAGGCTGTGTGCCTGGCAAGGAATGCATATGCATTTACATTTACCCAAACAACTTCGGCAGACCTGGCAGTACCGTGGGAGAAAATTACAAATACATACCTGCACATTTTAAATTAGAAATTTATACCTAACACGTTTTTGAAACAGTTTGGATTAAGTAAACTACCTCATATAATATATTCAGATCTGTCTGAATACTATATTCAGATACATATTACACCAGATTTGTCATTTCTGCCTTCCATTACAGGAAAAAGAAGGTACATGATCCAGTTTATTCTACTAAAACTGCAGCACAGCATCTGCAAAACTGAGGAAGAGTTTCAAAATATTAGAGGATTTAATGCAATATGAAATACTCAGCACTGTTTCAATCTACTTGTTAATTATATACTTTCTGAGACAGAAAGTATAGTTTCTATGTAAAGTCCTTGCTAAAATTTCACAAAACCATTAATCTCCCTCCTTTGAGGTGTCCCATTTTATAAATGAATAATAACCCAGAAACCATCTATCAAAACCACTGCTGAAATAGCTATTTTGAGAACGTGTACCAACAAAAAAGGTGACCCACAATCAGAGACTTTTTCTGTCCCTTCTGCAGTTTGAATTCACTTCAGCTGAAGAAGCTGCTGCTGTGAAAGTGTTTTCTGCAGCCACAAAGCCCTTCTGGGTGCTGCTCTCATCTGCTCTGGAGCTGAGCACAGGCACAGCACTGAGGAGCAGCACAGCTCTTCCAATTAAAGAGCAAACACAATAGAAAGCCCAGAACTGCTTCCTGTGAACGCTGAGCAGCAGTTCTTCACATTTTTCAGCTGTTTCAGCAGTGACCCCAATTGCAGAAATGGGATGTCTTAAACAGAGCAGCTCCTTCAGTTTGAGGCATCACCCAGCACAAAACCCAAGGAAGCAGCACAGGCTGTATGTATTTTCAGGCTGTATAAAATAATAGATATGAGATGAAACCAACTCTCCAGAATGTAGTGCTGGGCTGCATTTTGTTCTGTGACACAGCTGGAATTCCAGACACTGACAGCAAGCAAAGAGCTTTTGGAAAATCACGGCGGCAGCCCGTAAGACAGGACAGAATCTCCCACAGTCACATCATGCAGCATGAAAAATGAGGTGTTCAGTGAGTAAATCACCTCTGGAACCAAGAGCAAGTGCAATGGCTTTGCTCTTACAAGAGCAGCCAGCATAGAACTTAGAGAACTTCTCCCAGTTCTGCCCCCTGAGCGGCAGAGCCCAGAGCTGCTCCTCGCTGCCAGCCCAGCTGGAAACAGCTCTGTCCACTGGGGGAATGCACAAACACAAACTTCTGAAAGATTTCTGTGGTGTCTTAACCTTTCATCTAATATTAACTCACCTCAAGGTCAATGGAAGGAATGGCTGAACCCCCTGGCAGCTCCAAGCGTGGAAAACAGATGGAATAAGGAAAGAACCTCACCCAGCTGTGAGGTTTTACCAGGAATTCTTCAGTAGCAACCTTACAGCTTGTCTTTCCCAGCATCTTACTTTACAATTTAATGATACAGAGCTGTAAACCAAAATATTTCCTGTGAGTAGGATTTGTAAGGACACCAATACAATAAGTGAAATGCCAGAGCTGAATGCAAAGAGCTGAACATTGAAGTGTTTTGAATTTAGGCTTTGAGTTGTGTTTGAGAAGCCCTATAACATGCTAATGAAATTAATGAACCTCCCTTGCCAGCAAACACAAGCCACATACTAATTCCTTTATTGCCAAATAATGTTTATTTTTCTTCAGGATGTCGAGAAGTGAGGCCAGGAAGACACTGAACAAGCTGTTTAAAATCTGAACAGAGCCATACCCTAAGCACTGAACCACAAGAAATGAACTTCCTGCAATACCTGTTAGGACACAATCCTGACTGGGAATTTACATGAGGAGAGTTGAGAGGCTTCAAGGTGACAGATGATCTCCAGATTATTTCAGATGGGAGCTGATCCACTGGAAGGTGCAAAGGAGGGGGTGGGATGATGTCAGAAGATGTCACACAGCAGCAACTCATTGCTCTGTGGTAATGAGCCTCTCACCTCCTCTCCTCTCCAGGTTTTTGGATGATTACAACCTCACAAAGAGCCAGCAGCCTCCTGCCATCCCTGCCCTGAGGCCTCCACACGTTCCCTTCCAAGAAAACACAAATTATTTTGGTTTGTTTTGCCAGTAATTATTCTCTGCCTGTCTAGACCTACCAAAAGTATGTCTTGAACAGAGAAAAGCATTTTAAAACACAAAAGTTCAAAAGACACGGCTGAAATTTTCAAAGCATATGGAAGAAAAAGATCAAGTTCAGCTCCTTTTGCACATAAGGGTTACTAATAAAACCAACTGATAATTCCTCATTACTAATAAAACCAGCTAATAATTCTTTTAGACACTTTTCTCAAAGAATTCAGGTTAGGTTTTTTAATCCTACCCACCCATTCTCTTTCAGCAGTAGTATTATATCAAGAAATTGAAGAGGTTTTGTTAATTAAAGATTTTTCCAGTTCCTGTTTCTCTTCATTATTTCCATGTTATTCAACAGATGCCCAATATTTGTTGCAAGTCTTATCCAATTACATACATCTTATTAAAGGGTCATCTGCTAGAAACTTCAATATGGCTTTCCTGCTCTCATCAGTCACTGCAAACATTTCATCTCAAAGAAACTGCAACTTCTCAGGAAGAAAACCAAAACATGGAAACTCCACATTAGACTAATTACAGTTAGAAATTTGTTGCCAGTTTAAGACAACACACGACACAAGGCATACATTGGGAAATCAATTAAAGAATTAAGAACATTCACCTTCAGATTTCTTTTCCACAGTATGTTTGGTGGGTATATTATTTACTCATAACAAGCAGATTAATTTTGAAGGTTTGGTAGTTATCAAAATTACACAGTTGACTAAAGGACATAAGTTACAGGAATTCATTCCAACAGCAAAAGTGATATTTATAAGAAGTACCTGTGGGCTCAGAGGTTGGCAGTACATAAATAACAAAATATGAAACCATGGAAACGTGTCATTTAATTATGAACAAATTACTTCTATTTGCCTTAAACCATTTAATAAAAAAAAAAAATTCAAAACAAAGAAGGAGCTGAGATGGGAGGTTTCCAGAAAGAAAACCCTATTGGCAACATGGTGGAATTTGGTGGAATGGTGGAATTTTTCACCAGGTAAAATCACAGAACCATAGATTGCTTTGGGTTGGAAGAGACTTTAAAATCATCTTGTCCCAGCCCTGCCATGGCAGGGACACGTCCCACTGTCCCAGGCTGCTCCCAACCCTGTCCAACCTGGACTTGGACATTTCCAGGGATCCACAGTTGCTCTGGGAATCTATGCCAGGGCCTCCCCATCGTCCAGGGAAGGATTTCTCCTCATTTCTAATCACTTTGAAGCCATTGCCGCTCACCCACTCACATTCCCTGTAACTTTTGAAGGTACATTTTGAGCATGAGTTGAGAACACTTGAGCAGACTGTGCCCATCAGTCTATGAACCCAGCTTGCCTGCAAAGCTGTCCTGAGCTCCCCAGAGCTGTTTGCACTGCTGGGGCAGCACATCCCCAGCACACAGAGCTGACAGAGCCATCATTTCCTCAGTCACAGTTAAGTGCCCACTTCAATCTGACACACAGCACATTGCTGTCAGAACCAGCGCCCTGCCTGCTTGTTTCTACGTCCAAACACTTATGCAGAACTTTTTTTTTGGCAATGTTAGGTTTTAGCTGGAGCAGTTCCCCAAGTTAGCTCAATATACAGCACATGGAAGCTCACACAGCACAAAAACACAACTGCAGGACCACCAGAGTAGCTGAGATTTATACCAGGAAAAGAGATAAAAACCTGCATCAATGCTGAAAATCAATCCTTCTGGCATGATTAGGTCAAAGAACTGAGATGATTTCTTCACTTTGTCCACGTGGCTGAGAAAGATTTCAAAGCATTTTTAAGCAGAGACAACACTCAGAGAATCTGATAATTATCTCAAAATGCTCCCCAAAATTTAGTCTATGTTTGAGCTCTTAATTCTTAGAAATACTCATGGTTATTCTTGTTACTAAGTCATATAAAACCCTGACTGTGAAAATTGTATAAGAGCATTTTCCACTGCATGCCCATGACATATTTGTGCAGTCCTTGCTGGCTCACTGGAGCAGCAATATAAACAGCATTTCTTAGTTTCTGTCAGACAGACTGAGTAGGATTCTCATGATATGGAAAGTTAAACACTATTCCCTCTCCCATGTATTTACTAAAAGCAATATATTAGCATGAATGAAAAACAAGGCACGAATGTCAGTGATAAATTAGCTGACATTCATCCGAGAATATTGCTTCCAACAGGCCAAGAATTTTCAAGCAGCAGTAAGGGCCTGGAATTCAGTAAGCCGTGACTCAAACCAAAATAAAAAAAAAAAATTACAAGAAAGATGAGATTTCAACTCATTCCCACTCACCACAGAACATGCATTAAGGGTCTACAGAGCAAAAGGGAAGAAAATCAATCCAAGACTGGATGTGGCACTTGGTGCCATGGTCCAGTTGAGATGTTGGGGCTGGACTCGATGATCTTGAAGGTCTCTTCCAACCCAAAATTCTGTGATTCTATGAAAACCTCCAGGTTTATTGGATAGGGTACATGATCCAGGGAGCCTGGGGCAAGTCACCCCACTTTAGCAGTTTCCTCAGAGCTCCTATCTATGTTTTCACACCTCTTGCTTCCCCAGTCACAGAATTCGATGCTGAATTCAATATTCAGTGTTTAGTGTCTAAGTTCCAACAGAACAGTGCCTCCACTCGGCAGCATTTCTCCTCAGACCTCAGTTTGGAAACAAAGATCATTCCATAGCAAGATAAAAAAGCCACATTTTCCCCTTGCAAGATTTGAATTTAAGTCCTTATAATTAATAGCCTGAGTAATACCCTTTTATATAATGCAGCTCATTCATTACATCTTACCCACACTTAAATGCTGTTTCATATTTCTGATGGCGAATATTCCATTATTTCAGCCAAAAATAGTTTTTATTTTCAATCACTTTATGCCTTGTAATGCTGCACACTGCAGGGTGCTCAAATCCTTCACAAATTGAGTAAAATAATGCAGTAAAACTGTATGAAAGCAAGTGATTTATAGAAAACTGCATGTTCTCTCCATAAACAATGTGACACTGTTAGAGATGCAGATGGAAAATAACAAATTCCAGGAGGCTCCAAGTGCCATGCAAACAGATGAATTCTGCATGAATTATGCTGAAGGGGAATAATAAATGTAGAAGCAATTTCAGGCTCCAAAGTTTGGTCAAGTGCATCCCACACACAGAATAGTGTCACACATCAACAAACTACTAGAGGAGAGATCAAACTTCCATTAGTACCTGGATGCACTGTGGATTTTCAGTGTGGCTGGAACTTTGCTTTAAAGCTGTCATTATTAACTTGTCATTCCTGAAATCAGTGGAGAATGGGGTTCCAAGAGAGACTGAACTGTCTTCGGCAAATGGCCAGGAGAGAGGGAGAGAATGTGAGGTCACAAAAGACTCCAGACAGACTTTCCATAGAAAGCTTCTTTAGAAAATCAGTTTCTTCACCAGTATGGGGGAAAACATCCCTTCAAACTGGAGGGCAAAGCTACAACACTCAAACCCACAGATGCAGCGCAGCAAGAATTCTCCTGTGACACTGACTGACTGTGCTTGACAGGCAGAAAACAAACTAAAAACAAGCTGAGAACAACCTCAGCCTGTCAAACCCTGCTGAAGAAAGGAGCATTAGGCTGTGATTCCACATGGACACAGAGCAAAGGAAACATTTCCAGCTGCTCATTCCTGCCCTGCACCAGACCCTTCTTTTTGCAGACACTCCTGGATGAGCGGGCACAGAGGCATTTTCTCATCCAAGCATTCCCTCCTGGGCACATCAGCACTGCTTTTATGCTGATGCAGCAAAATATTCCAAGTTACTGCCCAGGAAAGGATTTGTGAGCAGGAAATCAGTGTTTGAACTGCAGCTCCAGGCTTCTTCCAGTTTGGAGCAGCTGACCTGGGCTGTGGAAGGACACCAGAGCCTCCACCAAAGGCTCAGAATCTTCACAGTAGAAATCACAGAGGAAAATTCCTCTCTGGGGTTTTTCCCCATCTCCCCAGCCATCTGTTGCCCTTTATTTCAATATTATCTACCCCTAGAGCCAAAGGTTGGACTTCGTATTAATTGAGTGCTAAATTCTAGACTGCCTGAGTTAGAGTGGATGCAGTTGGTGAGGATTTCTATAGCTGGAAACCCAATGGATGCATTTGTTCTGCAACTCACCGACTGGCTAAAACTCATTAAAAACAGATTTATGAAAGTGACTCAGAATTTGGAACAAATTGAAGATGAGTAACAAAACACAATGAACAGAAGGAATGTGTTCTATTATTTTTGAAATGTGCGGCGCTCGCAATTCGCGCCGACCCTGCTGAGGACAGAGCTCAGTTCCTTCCTCTCCATAACTTCAGATTTGCTCCCTTCTCTGCATTCCCTTAAGGTTCAACTACAGAATTAAAGGGGTTTTTTTACATTTTCTTCTTGGACATACTTCTGCTAAGCAACAGCTGACACTACAACTAATAATAGTAATGCCAGGTATTGCTGCAATCAGAAATTCATGGTTCACTTCCCTGCTGCAAAATGGAACCTCATTCCCATTTCTGCAGAACAGAGTTTTTAAAACAATTCAAACTATTTCTGTTATGTTAAGCTTTTGTAAAAAAGCCACAAAAAATATAAACTTTTCTTTTAAACTACTGCTGCGTGGTGTAAATTGCTATTTCATATATTTATTTATTTGTTTGTGATGAATAACAAAAGATTGTATTTATGTTGTAAAAATACAAAAAAGGGCTTTTTTTCTTTGTTTGGGTTTTACACCCATTCACAGAGACATTAACACAGTAAGTCTATTAACAAGTGCAAGGGGTATCACAAGTTCAGTTGTGGCAATTAGTCATATTTCAGCTTTAAATGACTCTCTGCTCCAAAGAAAAAGATTATGCTTTTTCTTCTTGCTCTATTACCCAACTGGCATTTAAGTCAATCTGCTGAAAGTGTATCTGCTTCAACGGGAGCTCAAAATAACCCATTAAAGGAATATGCAAATCTCGGAGCTTTTTGGGATTTTTTTTAATACTTTAATCTAATAAGAACATTTTACATGACTAAGAAATTCCGGCTGAATCTGTTATTCAGCTCTCCTTTAGCTCTGCTATTAATTTCATTTTTGCTGTCATGAATAGGACAAAAAAAAAGGAAAAAAAAATCTATTTTACCGGTAAGATGTTTATTAGAAATGCCAAGTTCTTGCACAGGTTGCATGAAAGAAAACTTCATCCCAACACACATTCCTGATGTTTAGCACAGTAAGGAAAGCCTTTCTACAGAACATAGAATAAAAAAAATCATTAAAAGGTTTGGGTTGGGGTCTTAAAAATAATCTCATCTCACCCCTGCCATGGCAGGGACACCTTCCACTATCCCAGGTGCTCCAAGACCCATCCAACCTGGCCTTGGACATTCCAGGGATCCAGGGGCAGCCACAGCTGCTCTGGGCACCCTGTGCCAGCCCTGCCCACCCTTCAAGAGTTTCTTCCTGATGTCTAATCTGAGTCTAAACCTGGTACATACTCAGCTGTTTTATTTCAATTCAATGGGAAGCAGCACTGCAGGGCCTTCAAGGTTGCCCCCTGCATGAAAATGCTTCATCAAAAAGTTCCTATTCCCCAAATCCTACCAGGGAAGAGGACCTTTCACCTCTGCTGTTAAAGCTGCATCAGGAAATTCATTTTGTGCTGCTCTTAACAGATTTGATAAATACATGCCGAATATAGGGAATATGGCAGGGAATTGATTAGCAAGTGGTGTCCTGCCATAAACCATTGACAGCTGGGTTCTGCTCCTTTCCAAGAGTCAGTGAATCACCAAACCTTACAGAGAGGGGGAAAAGGAGGCTGATGTGTACTGAGAGTTCACTAGACTCATCACTAAAAGGAAATGAAAAAAACCAGACCTACATCTTCGAAAAAAAATCAATGTGGCTCAAAATCCTGGCTCTTTACACTTCATAGCACTTGTAAATTATCATTTGATGTTAAACAAATAGAAGCAAAAAGAAATAACATAAGTAAGAGTTTAACTTTATAACAGTTTATGTTATGCATTAACTAGCTCAGTTTTTGGGAGTAAGATGCAACCAAAACCTGTCAAACTTCTATTATACTTGTGTTGTTTTGACAGCAGCTGGCACACACTGTTCTGATTTACAGAGATGCAGATTTTAGCTTGTTTTCAGGAGCTTTTGTACAATACAAATTGGCCTGTCATGCTTTCTCTTGGCATCTTCATTTCAGGATCTCGCATGAAAGACTTGGTTAAAGTGTTTAAAAACGGCCTGTGGCAAAAAAGAAAAGGACAAAAATGAAGCCCCACACCCATCTCTTTCATGGGGAAAATGATTCCTACTTCAGGGTAGTTACTCAATGTGATTCAGGAATTATTAAAGCCTCAGCATCCTCAGGAGACTTTCAGCCTTCTCTGTGAATGACCCCTCTCAGCATTCTTCGTGCACTTCAATTCTACTTCCAGCTATGCCCTCCACATTCATCGTCCTGTCAGCAAGGAGTTTACAACAAAGCTTGATTTGCTTTAAGAGGAAAAAGCGTTTCTGTCCATGTGATGGCTTGGCTCGCACTGGTGTTAATAAATTTGTGTTAATGCCCTCACAGCTCCTCCAAACAGCACGGGAGCAGAGCTCTCCTCCCTGCTCAGCTAATGGACACTGTCAAAACAGAACCAGGTTTTCACTTTTGCTGAGCAACACACAATTTAGTTTGTCTCTTCTTTACCACTGATATTTCTTTGTAAATAAAATTGTTATCCTTCCTGGCTGGAGCATTATGATTCAGTCACAGCAGAGGGGACCTGTCTTGGGTTGCCTGATGGTTACAGGTTTATAAATGAGCATCAGTGGGATTTATCCCATGTGAACCTTTAGACATTGAACAGAGGCTGTGTTTGCTTGAGCTCATGGCTTTGTAATCAATGCAGGGAAGCAGGCATGGCTGTTAAAAGCAGTGCTTCATCCTGATGTGAGCTGCTTGGAAAAGCAAAAAAGAAAAGTATTAGAAAAGATGGATGCTATTCTCTTAAAAGTTCTTTAGGATGAGATGAATCATATCACTCCTCTCCACAGGCTACAAAAAAAATCCAAGGCTTCTCTCAGTGCAACATTTATAACGTTGGCATTTAAATGTGAGCAGAATAATCTCAGGGTATAGGTTGGATAAAGTAAAATAAGGTTTAAATTAATAGGATAATCTGTGTCTGCACTGAGCTGGGAGCCAGCCCCTGCTGCTCGGCTGAGCCAGGAGGATCCTCTGTGCTGCTGGGACCAAACAAGAACTGATGCTCTGCTTCCTGCTTCCATCAGCACCACGCTCACTGAAGATTCTGTGCTGGGGTTGAAGATTAAAAACTGCTTTGTCTGTGTTCTGGAGGCTGAGTGCTGCCCTCCTTGCACACAGCGAGGGCTCAGGCATTGATCACGGCACCTTTGAGCCTCACCCCAAACACAGGGAGCTGCAGGGAGCTCATTTAGGAGCTGGGTGTGTGTAAGGACAGGCAGACCAAAGTCCCCCATAAATAGAGCACACTGACTTTCAGCCTCTTCAGTTCATTCCTTCCCTTTTTGGACCAATTTCTGGCCATATTATGCACGCCGAAAGAATAGATGCAAATTCCCTGGTGGCTATTAGTGTGTCTAGACTCATTCATTGACCCAGATGATGTCTTAATTGCCTCTTTTCTATCTGATGGGGAAAATATACTCTAACTTTTTCCTGGCTGCAAGCTTTGCCATTAAGTTTTCTAACTGAAATCAGTGAATTTAATGAAAATTGGTGATACTCCATGTTCTCTGGGATTGAGTTATGTGCAGCACTTACCACAGGCTTAACAGGACTCACAAGAAGCCTCTGCCTATCTAAATGTTTCAAAACTTCAGATTTTAGGGCTACTAGACAAGTTAGTGGCTGTTACCTATGAAACTTATTTATACAATATACTAGGTTAGCATGAACAAAATAATTTTAATTTACATGTACCTTTTTATCAGTATTTAACAAGTTCAGGTAGTGGAAATTTAATAATTTTCAAAGGTGTTCAAATTTGCCTGTAAATTGACAAATTCACAAACCAGTACTGTCTGACCATGCTCTGAATAGAAATTACAAGATGAAAATAAAATGGAGCCAGAGGTTTTGGTGTAATTTCTACTACTATTATTTTTCCAGAGGAGAATTAATGTATTTTCTCTTTGTATGGTTGGGCAAACCCTGAGAGCAGCCTGCCACAACTGACATTAGTGATGCAATTTTTGGATTAACTGCTAAGAAATTTGAATTTCCAAGTGGAAATCTGTGTTCATGTGATAGGTCTTCATTTATAGCAAGGAGCCTGTTCCTCAAATGAAGCAACACATTGGGCAGTTGCATCATTTCATGGTTTTAAGATTAAAAGAGCCTAAGAGGCTTTTGGGTTGCATGCTGCATCAAATTTACACTGCTGCATCAGTCAGCACTAAAAGCCAAAAAAGTATTAGTAGATTTAGCAGATTTAAGCAAGGATGCATTTCACTGATTACTTCCTGCTAATGTAATTTTGTTTTAATCATTGAAACTATTAATACATCATTTGTATCACGAAGATAACAGAGGCACAGTGCACGCTGTGTCGTGGGTCGCTTACTGAGTCCTTCTATCCCCGTGGAATTTCCAGTTTGAATAACAGGCTTTTATACAAAAAGCAATCAGCAGGCCATAACCTCAACCTCTTATTCCAATCCCTTCTCTGTGTAATGCCCAGCAGAAACAGCAATTGAAAACTACTTTTAAAAGTCTCCTAGGTCTCCAAAAGGAAAGAAAGCACGAGGACTTCAGTGCTGCATGATCTGGGCAGAGCAGGGAAGAAGCGCCCAGGACCATGAGGATGGGATCCAACAGCTCACCTCAGCCTAAGGGAAGGAATTATCCTCCCTCAGTGCTTGCAGAGTGACTTAGCTGCCAAAATATTCTTTTTTATTAATTTTTAGGACTTTATGGGTGTTCCAGAACATAAGTGCATGCAGAAAATGCAACAAAAGTTATCCCAAAGCTGTATTATAATAAAAACTTGAAACCAGCTATGCTCTGCAAATTTTTGCTCCTTTGCTTAATACACTTAATACTCTTTTCCATTCTTTCAACTACTATTTTTATTCTGCTCAAAACATGACTGTCTTCAGGGACAAGATGTTCATTCAAAGTATGAATGTTTCATTCATGGCCTTCGACAGCCTGGAAAAGAATTTGACTGCAGAATATAGAGTTGTGTATTTCCCTTCAGCCCAGTCCCACCGTCAATGATACTCTTTCACACCAGTTGAAGCAATTTCCTGGAAAAAATATGACTACTACCATCCTTTGCCTCTTGGTGTTTAATTTTTCCGTTACCACATTCTCAAAAATGCATTCATTTCCTCACTTACCATTATTCTCTAAATGAATACATTCAGGCAGCAAATCTCTCCTTGGTATGGCTGATCACAGTTCCTTTTATATCAGGGTATCTACAGAACATTTAGACTAAAGGAGGTTTTATATTTCTATTTTTTGGGGAATTTTCTCGCTTCCTAAGCTGAATTTTCAAACTATTAACATGAACTCTGAATGTAATTTTCTCCTGTAATAAATCAGTATTAAAAATGAACCAGCAAGAATATAAACAAAATCTGTAACCAAAACACAAGGAGCCTTCCTGCCAGTCTGAATCTTGTCATTTAATTCATTTCAGAGATGACTTCTGCTGACAGCTCTGTCCTGTCTGCATGCAGGATTTTCCCCCCCACCTCAGTTCAATGTCAGGCAGCAGGAAGTTTGTAAGCAGCAAGGTACAGCCAAATTCTAGGTGCTGCATAATAGAAATGTTTTCAAATAATTCCTGATTGAGGTCTAATAAAATAGTATTTTAACAGAACAATTATAATGGGAAGCATTGTGAAGAAATGCATGCCAAAAATTATTTTTGAAAATTTTTTCTGTAAAATATGGTTGTATGAATGACTAATATAGTTCCTTTTATAACCAATTTCCACTACAGATTGACATGAACATCTTTTTTCTCAAATTTTCCAGCAAAAAAATTGTTCTAAACATCATTCTAAAAAAGTTACATCAGAAATATGTGAAGTTTGAATGCTTGAATAGGTAAGTAAGAAAAGAAGAGCTTACAAAGAGATCCAAACAGTGGCTGGTGGTGTCTCTGGAGCCTGAGCTGACTACCTGTGTTGTTTTAGAGTCTCTGTGTTGTTTTAGAGTCTCTGTGTCCCAGCCCAGCACCAGAGAAAGAGTCAGGAGACTCTTCTGTTGTTTCCAGAGGTGTTTATTTT
>PYHW01009944.1:412433-429877 GCA_013186435.1 Turdus rufiventris
ACAATCTTAAAACCTACTTTTTCACCTTGTAATAATCTAATTTATATTCTACTTATTTTTTGTGACTTGTAACTCTTCATGTAAGGGTGGTAATTTTTCCCAGGGGTTGAAATCCAAGGCACAGGGGCTCTGGGCTCTGTGCCAAGGCTCCTGAGCCCCTGCCTGGGTCTGGAACCATCCAGGGCAGCCAGAGGGATGTGCTGGGTTCCCACACAAACAACTAAAGGATATTTATGGGGCACTCAGCATCAGGGAGAACAAGCTGAAACGACTCTAGAGGTTTCTCCCTTTTCACAAATCTTTGAAATGCTTCAGTGATCTGAGGGAACAGAACTATTCCAACTGAGAGCCACTGCAGAGATTTTCCCAGCTCTGACCACAAAGTCACCCCCTTGCAGAGGACGTTCATAATGTCAATTCTGCTGGGTGAGAGAATGAAACCACCTTCATCTCCCCGAATTTAGCAAGGGAAAACCCCAAACAGTTTAACATTAGTGGGTTTAATTTTAAAACAGCAAAAAAGCCTTTGAAGCAAAGGACTGGGAGCCCTGGATGCTCCCGCTGTGTGGAGCAGACAGATTCCAGCAGAATGCCATTTCCATTATCAGCTCTCTGCAAAATGCCAAGTTGCTGTGACAGGTACAGCCACAGAAGACAAATGGAAGCTTCTTGCACTGGGAGCCCCTTAGATTAGAAAAGCCTTGATGAAAACTGCAGGAGTTAAAGAAAATTTTGCCTCGTTTTCTTTAGTAATTCAGAGTTTCTATTGCCCATATTATAAATGCTTTAGAGGAGGATCATTCAAGTGTTCCCAAATATGGACAAATGGCCAGAACAGACACATTTACTGTGTTTTAAAAAATAATTACTGACAAAACCAATCAAGTGATGATCACATCTACATTTTTAAATTATAGGAGTAGAATTAGCTTGTGCCAGTTCCAAGATAGACCCTATGCACCATAACAGTTCCTACATTTTCTGTTTAACTTTTGACATCCTTTGCCCCTTCATTCCTCTTAATTTCTAAATAGAGGTTGAGGTCTGCTAAAACTGACTTGTAATACATTTTATCTTTTGAATATAGTACTTCACTCTTGCGTGGCAATAAAAAGAAAATTTATTTTTGACAATTGCAAAACAGTTTGTAGGAGTATGAAGATGTAATTGTTAAAATTGGAATCAAGCTAATTGCAAGGGTTTCCTGCTGGAAAATTTTTCTACCTTCGATTTGGGAAGTTTAAACCTGTATTTTGGTATTGGATTATCCTAATTTGTAAAAAAATATGGTCATGTGGAGAGATGTAATATTGTAACATGCACAGTTCCCAAACTATGCTTGGAAGCCTGCTAACTTGGAAACAGCTTTTAAAAAAGTCTTAACATTTTTGATTGTTATTGGAAATGTATATTTAAGAATTTAAATATCATTCTAATGACTTGTCACTGAATTGCAGCAGAACTTCAGGACTCCCAGGTCTCCAGTTTAGGTTTTCTGAGGAGCCTTGTTTTCTGTGTGGTTTTGCATTTAGGGATTAATGTCTGAATCAAAGGCCCTCGGAAGTTGCTGGGTGACTGCACTGAAAGAGTCCAACCAAACAAGAAGAGCCCTTCTGGAGGATGAACTGAAAAGGGAAACAAACACTGTTTGTTTGCTGCCTCAGCATGAATAAAGAGACCTCCAAAGTACACCAGAACTGTTTATTCAAAACATAAATACCTCCTTTCTTTCCTCTTTTGGCACAACCTAACCAAACAGCAAAACATGGTGTTAATGGATTAGGGAGCTCACACCTAGGTAAGTTTCTTATTTTATTTTTTCTTAAATTTATTCTTATTTCTTTTTTCTTAAATTTCTTATAAAGAGAAATGTTTGAAATTCCACTTTTCTTGAATGCTATACTGCTGTCCCCTTCTACAGGAAACTAATTTTGAATGTGAGCTCAAGCATTTGACTTTTGACATATTTTGACATTTGCCTTTAGTATCATTAACCTGGATAAGTTGGGTTCTTTGGGAAATTGAGGCAAACAACTTCAGAACAGAGATATGAACAATAAAACAGAGAGCAGTACAAGTCAAAAAAAAAAAAACAAAACAAAACAAAAAACAAAACAAAAAAAACCCCGTAATTTAAAGTAACTCCAAACACTTCAAAGAACATTAATGGTGTGCTCATGGTCAGGGGATGGGGGTTGCTGTCCCCAGCTTCAGTGACACAGAAGGAGCAGAAGGATGACCAGAATTTCCAGAACCTCTCCCCAGGTGCAGCACGAGCTGAGGGATCCTCACTGCTGTGCCATGCTGACCTCAGAGCACTGCAGAGCTAAGAAAAACATGCAGCAATTTAGCCAAGAACACTGCTGGACTCAAACTCAAATTTTTATGGCCCTTACATTTAATTCCACCCACAAAAATAACACCTGGTTTTAGGAAGCTTTTGACAAAAAATTTCCAAAAACACCCTTGAATGGCTCAGACTAAAACATATTTTAGCTGCAGATAGACCTTAGACCTCTTTTATTTTGTTCCTAAAATTTGGTGTTTCAAGTACTGATACATTAAAATCAGCTCTTTATATTTTTGATTTCAGATTTCTAGTCTTGATTTCAGCCTAAGAGGAGGTTCAGAGAAACAGATAATTCTTAACTATGTACACTGAAACTTGAAAATCCATCCTGAAACACTAAGGAAGAGTTTCCCCACAAGAATACATTTCAAATGTTTTGGAGGTTTAACCTTTCTTTCTGAATTGCTTTTGTTGTCATGCCATCCTTTGTTTCCAAGGTAGCAGGAACAAATAGGAATCAGTGCTGAGCCAATCTTGTCTGTTTTGTGTGGACTCACGTTATTCCTTTAATTCCAATCTGTTCTTTTGTGCAAAAATACCAGTGCTAAGTTCATGTAAAATTGGGATACAGGAGTCTTTTCAAATGGTGAGGGAAATTTTTTTTTCAATCATTAGATGATAGCTAAAACAAAATTCAATGAATTACAGAACTACAACTGAATTAGGAAGAGCTACAGAATCACTGGCTTACCATTTACAGAGAATAATACAGTGAAAGTTCCACATGGGAAAACAACTCTTTAGCGTCCAAGTACTTGGGTGGCACAGCCCTACAAATGCAATTCAGAGCATGAATCCTGAATCCCACAGCTTCCCCCAGTATTCCAAGGCATCTGTGACATCTGAATTCTCCTTATTGGCAGAATATCTGCTGATTCCTGCCAGCTTTGAACAGCCAGCCCACTACCTCTACATATGACAAAGAAAACTGGGGCAAACATTCCAATCTGACAGCTCGTTGGAGAGGGATAGAGGAAATCAATTAAAAGAGAGAGGCAAATATCTTGTCCCTCTCCTCTTGTGTGGTTTGGAAGAGCCCAGCCATGCCCCACTGTATGGGATAGCAGCAGTTCAGTCAGCTTGCACAAAAAAGCAAAGTTATTGCAAATAACACTCCTGACCCTGCCCAGACAGATGACTAAAATAAAACCCAAAATGTGAATACAAGCACAAATGTGTCTGCCAACAGTATTCACTTCTTCTGAGGCTGGAACTTAAAAAATCCTCTGTGGAGACACAGAAGAGCAACTGGATTGCAAGGAAACAGAAACTTGGATTTGTTCTGAGGTCATTCTAGAAGTTCAAATTTTAATTTGTCTTGCAAAAAGCCTCTAAAAACTGTTCATCAAGCTAAAGGACACAGAGATAATATCAAGCAATTTGTACTTTTTGCCTCTGCACAGACTGGAAACAATGCAAGTCACCACCTTCATTTTGCTTATCAAGCCTGAGACTGAAAAGGTACGAACATGAAAAGGAGGAAGGGGAAAGGGAGGAGAGCTTTCGCTGATTTCTTCACACCAAATGTATGAGAAAACTTTTCCTAAAGTTCTGGCCTCCATAAAAAACTACTCTTGTGGTCCATGGCACTGTGTGGAAATGTTCTCAGTTCACCTTTGTAACACAATAGGATTTAATCCAAACAGTCAGGTATGGCACCGTATAATGTGATCAGTCTCAGGAAACAAAATTCTTCAGAATAAGCTTATGAGCAATTGAATGGCTTCTCCATTCCCAGATCCAATTACAAAGTTGCCTGTCATTACTTAAAGAATTCCTTTTCCCTACTTATCTAAGTGGATTTTCTTTCTTCCCTTTTACATGCATCTCTTATATGACTTTATCTTCATTTTTTCCACAACACACTCACTGTTGGGAAATATCTGTCTTCCCTAAATTTCCAAAGTGAACTTCACTCATTCAATTTACTTTCAAATAAGAATTTCAAGCAGTTTTGTAATCCCTTTTTCATCCCTCCCTTGTAATTTTCTAAGTGTTTTTATTCATAACTTTCTTGTTGCATTTTCTTTTCCTTGATGTACAGACAAGAAAGATACCACACAAAAATAAGTTATTCCAATCATGTAATGCCTCAGAATTTCATCATCAAGGTAGAAATGTTATTAAAAGTAATGAAGTTTTCCAAGTATGTTTAGTATTTATCCAATTTCACTTTGGATGAGGTTATGCAAAAATGTACAGTGAAATGATAACCACAAGCCTCCCTTTAGTTTGTTTTGCCTCAAGAAAAAGAACCCCAAACACCAGATAACCCCAATCCAACAGGGAACAGAATTCTGATGTCTTTTCACATCGGTGTGGACAATCCCAACAGAATTCACCTTACTTAATACTAACTAGAAAACATTATGTAAGTCTGTTTAAAATACTCAAATGAAGCTTTGTTAAATTTTATTTAGAGCTAGAACATATGATCATCTTAGCATCACCAAGCTATCTAATTAGCCATCTGCTTCTTGGAATTTTGTTAAATATGTATTATATAGTTGTAACAAAGGAGGTTTTATCAGCCTCAGTGTCTCCTGTAATCACATTAAAGAGCAGGACCAATGAAGCATTCTTTGTACACTGAGCTAATGGGGAACCAGACATCTCAAACAATTTGCAAAAACTCCCTGGGAGCCAGAGGAATATTAAACAACACAACTGCTCGTACAAACTCAACCCCTATTCTGTTCACTAACCATGGCCTGTAAAATTCACTTAACCATCCCCTCCACCAGAACCTTTTGCTTCTTCTCTCCAGACATGAGGGCTTTGGCAAAATCTGTATTTTCAGAAATTACTTATTGAAAGTGCCAAAAAGTAGCCAGAAGTTTATTGTCCCACTTCCCAGGGGTGACTGGGTGAGAGATCCCCTTTTAAAGTAGGACCAAGACTGTGAATGGAACCCAAAAATCTTCTCTGTGCTGGCACAACTCTCTGTGCTCAACCTCAGGGCTGCCCAGAAACTGAAGTGTGCAGCTGCTGAACCAGCAATAAAACATTCCCACTAAACTGAGTCAAACAATATATGAAATATATTCAGCATTTTCTCCAACAGCCCTTTCCTTTCAGGGACAGCAGTTCTCTGAGGAGGAAAAACTCCTCTCAAATCTAAACTTTCTCTTTGCATTCTGCTGCTTTACTGATCTCTTAACCAGCAAAGGGCCATTAGAGCTCAGCTAAACCAGTAAAACAATCCTAATGCTATTAAGCAGGCAATCCAATTAAGCCATTTCCAAGTAGTGTTTGTCATTAAAGAGAGCTGTAAGTGAGCAGCAAGTCCATATCCGAAACCCAGTAATGGGAATTTTCTAGAAATGGTTCTGCCAAGGCTTTTAGCTCAGTATCACAAGAACCAAGAGGATGTAGTTTCTGAATATGCATATCTTTAATATTGAGTATTTGTACTCCATGATAAAGAACCTTTTGGGGATTTATACAGTGCAGTTTGGTCACAGTCAACACACAGCAAAAATGTGCTGACAAACAGGCAGAGAATTTTGCCAAAATTACAGTGGTAGGTTTGATGCCAGACAATATTATCCTCTAGTAAATCTAATTCCAATATTAACTTTAACTACATCTCCAGTGGTCATTATTTCTCTAAGTCATCCCATCACACAATCTACTCTGCTTCTGAAGATTTTTTTGTCTCTATATTTTCAAAAATGAAACCAAAAGAACTTTCTAATCTGATGGTGAACTGAAAAGTCATCTTTGCAGAATATAGAAGCCACAACATTGTGTATTCTTAAAATGAAAAAAAAAAAAAAAATAGCCAACTTTACACCTAGAGTTGCTTAGATATAAAAAGAAATGGCCAGGGTGGAACCAGGAAGACACAGATATGTGCAAAGTCATCTGCTAAGTGACAGAAGAACCATTGTTTCACTATCAATTAATCCTAAAGGTTACCTGGAATGTGCTAAAAGAAAAATCCAGCAGGAGAAAGTGTAAGTGTTGGCAGATTGGTCACAGGATAGCACAGACACTACTGCTAGTTTAATTATTATGAAATTCAATTAAATATTAATATTAATAAATTACTAACAATGGATAATCACATCCTTGTAACACTTAAAAAGCCAAAACTTCCTTACACAAACTCCTACTGGACACAAAATGGAATTATTCCTGCTGAATAAGGAGGCAAACAATTGCTGCTACAATGATTTTTTTTTTTAAAGGAGAAAAGCAGCCATGAATGGGCAAAACCACTGAAAGTAACACAGGAAACACAGAACCACTGAGGCTGGAAAAGCCCTCCAAGGTCACAGAGTCCAACCTGTGACAATCCCAAGCCTGTCCCCCAGCCCAGAGTGCCACATCCAGCCCTTCCCTGGACACCCCAGGGACTCCACACCCCTGGGCAGCCCTTTCCGTGCTCTGAAATACAATAAAAAAGGCTGTTTGATTTTATGAAGTCTTCATTTTAGGTCAGCTTGATATTTAAGGGTCATTCGGGCAACATTCCTTACCAAACACGATTAAAGAGCTGGGAAAGACCAGAGAGAATAATTTCTTTCTCTTTAGAAAGATTTTGCTACTCTTTAGCTAAAAAAAAACACAACCAAAAAACTCCCCAAAAAACCAAATCCCAAAACCAACCAACCAAAGAAACACAAAACACAAAAACTCACCAAAAAATCAAACAAAAAAAAGCCCCACCAAAACTTTTAACCACAGATTTTTAACCATCAAAGTTAAAAATCTTAGGTACCTCCTAGCTGGAAAGTGTGAACAACAGTTTCATTACTTGCAGTTCCTACTACTTTCTGCTTCAATGTATTTTGCTCCAAGCTCATGTTGAAGAGATGGAAAGAATGTGCATCTAAATTCATTAAAGAAATAATTTAGCAAATGCAGTTTGTATTGATTATTCAGGGCATCAAAAATCCCAGCTGACACTGTGTGCTACAAGGTCTGAGGTGAGTGGAAGAAATTAAACTCTTCAGAAAAAAATACAGGGGAGAAGGGAGAAAAGTGAATTTATCGAAATCTTGATCCATTTCCAAGAAACAAACACGAAGAAAAGAATGAGATCTTGCGCTCTAATTGCATCTGAGAATTCTGCCATTTCTTGGAGATGACTGAATAAAGGTTTAATCATAAACCTGTATTTTTAATGGATCCACCAAAGACAGCATCTCTAGCAAGCATTTTGAACCCACATACTGAGCCATGAGTCATCTGAGTTAAAGGCACTGAGAGCTCCTTTGTCTTCCCCAACCCGAGCATTGCAGGAGAGAAATTCTGATGCTGAATGCACTCTGAAATTCAGTGTTTGAGGGGATGTTTTCAGAACATACACCCAGAAATGCAGGTGTGGCTGTGAAAGCAGCCTGGATGGAGTTTTTAATCAAACAGCAGCCTCCAGCTCCAGCCTGGCTCAATACATCTCCCAGGATATTTTCTGTTCAGCTTGACAGAAAACGATGCCAGCTGAGGCAAAAGGAGACACTGCCAACACACTTCTTGCACAGATCTAATACAGAGAGGCCACAGATTTAGCAAATCTTTTGCCTAAAATTTTCAGACAAGGAAATTCTCACGATAAACCAGAAATGTGACACCTTTATATTGTGTCATTTTTTACCAGTTTGCTTATTCTATCTCCTCAAAGAATTTTCTTTCACATGGAAAATACATTTCTAGCCAGACCCCACTGCTTCATTTCAAGTGGAAACAAGTGGCCAAAGGAGATCATGTTCTTTTCAACTGCCCAAAAACTCCACAAACTCTGAATTTCCCGTAATAATGCAGCACAAGCAGCAATTGTGGTGGTGGTGGGGAACACACAGGACACGTAACCAGAACACTGTGTCATATCCCTGCCTGGGCTGAAAGGAAACTCACAGGACATACAAGACACAGGTAGAAGTCACAAAAGTTTACAAGCAAACCATAACTCTCTTCAATAAAAATTACTAGTCTTGATTTCTGCCATTAGAAAGTCACAGAGAGTTACAGAAAAAAAATTCCTCCTTTAGCACAACAAAGAAAGAATAAAGAAATCAAAATAATGCTTTTTTTAAGAAAAAAATTAACGAAAATACCAGGTAAAAAGATCAGAAAGATCATGAGGAATGCAAAAATGTGTTTATATAGATAAACATATAGATAAAATTTGTTTATAGAGATAGATAAAATTTGTTTATGTAGATAAATAAAACATGGGTAGGACTAATAGATATTTCTGGAGTGGTTTTTTTTCCTCAGGCACATCATACAGGAAATAATACTGGCTGCTTGCTCGGCCATATATCCGGGTCTGGAGAGGCAATAAAGATCCCAATCGTGCACATTGAACCCATCCTCTTAACAAAGCATTTCCTCAGAGCTGGGCCTGTGCTTTCACACCCACCCCTGGGATAATGAACTTTTTAATGAACAAAACAGAGGCCCTGGATCGATTCTGAGCCCAGCTCAGCCATGGGACCACCAGACTGGTTTTACTGGGAGGGAAGCAGCAGCAAGATACTATGAAAAATAATTTCCTGACACAGGTCAAACAGCAGCACAGGGATGCTCTGCCCTTGGGGATGTCCCAGCTCCAACCAGACAGGACCTCGAGCAAAACAACAAAACTTCAAAGCTGCTCCAAGGCAGAGTTTGACCAAATGACTTCAGAGAGCCCTTCCACCTCCACTGATCTGTGCTTCTGTTCCATTTCACATGGAAAAGTGAAAGGTGGGGGTGGGGGAAAACAGTCTACTCTCAAAATACTCATCTGCTTTAAAGCAGAGTGATGCAAAAGGTCAGATTATTAGACGGGGAAAGGAAAGAAATGTCATGTTCTACTTTCATTACCGCCCACAGCAGCTCTACCGTTGAGTGATGCTCACAAATAACGTAAAGAGTTAGATAAAAGCTTCATCTTGAGCTTCTGCTGACAGTGCTGCCTGTACTACCTGCTTATCTGTTAATTAGAGACAATAGCAAGAGCACAATAATACAGCTCAGTTGTAATCTTAGATCATTCACCATCTCCCTCACCAGTGTGCATCAGCACTGCCTGTGTCAGTGCATCAAATGTCTAAAAATGCCAGCAGAAATTAATGTCTGGGTAAAGTGCTGAGTTCTTATGGCTGCAGCTGGTGTTAGAATGCTGTGGTGCATTATCTTACCCACATCTGCATTAGGAAGAGGCTGATAAAGCCCTGAGCAGTAGGGTCAGACACCACTGGCAGAACACCTGCCTGGTTTGGGGCACCAGCACCTCTCAGCTCACACAGGAATGTTGCCTTTTATCCTCATTATTGGCCTCCGTTTTGACTTCTAAATTTCTGCCATTAGTGAGAACCAGGGTAGGGTGTCACCCATAAGCCACAGGCTTAAGCTGCTCTAAACCCATAAGCTGCTCTAAACAGCCCCACACTCAGCACTTGCAAGAGCTGCCAAAATTAAACTTAGAAATATCCCCAGAGCACAATCACACTGCTCCAGCCAGCTCAGAAAAGGGATTTCTTTGAACACTGACAAAGCCAGAAATATCAGAAGGCCAGGGCAATGACACTGCAGCACCAACAGCAGAAAGATTTATTCTCATTCCACGTGGATTTCTCTACAACTTCCGCACATAAGAAGTGTCATTACATGTTACTTTCTGTATTATTGACATTCCAGCCAAGCATGGCACGGCCTGATGTAGCTGCAAGCAACGGAATTGTCTTGTTTGCTTTTGTCCCTGTTCCTATTATTTCCACCACAACATTTACACTTAAGAGACGCTGGGGAATGAAAAATATATAGTTGTAATTCAAGCACCAAAAAAAAAAAATTACAAAAACATTCATAAGACAATATCACTGCCTGATATACCCATAAGGACACAGACCATATTCTTGACAACAGAACTACATGAAAAAGACAGCAATTATTTTCTTTCCAAGAAAAAAAAAAAAAAAAAAAAAAAGAAAAAAAAAAAAAGTTAAAACTGCCTGCAATTAACAAAGTACACGTGACAGCATCCTGCTGTTTCCAGATTTTCATATTCAAAGAAAGGTCTTAATTGTGCTAGAAAAAGCATATCAGGGAAAATTAATACCTCTGAATATTGTGAGTGCTACCATGATTGATCGTGACTCTGCAAATAAGAAACCTGAGCAAAATACACCTTTTAGGACACATTCAAGCACCTGCAGCAATACCAGATCCAATACCTCAGGAAACAGCGTATTTGTTTCTGCAGAGCAGGTTAGTTTAAGTTTTAAAACCCCCTTGGGAGACTGCACAAAGACTTGGCTGCTGAGCCCTGTGTCACCCTGAATTTATTGGCTGCAGAAGTTTAAACCTGGGGTAATTCCACTGTGTGCAGGCACTGCCACAGCTCCCTGAGGCTCAATGAAGACAGCACAGAATTGATTCCATGTGTCCCCAACTCTCAGCCAACAAGGAATTCCATGGCAGAATGGGACTTGTCCCCTTGCTGGTGGGGACACCCCAAACCCATCTGCTGGAGCTCACGGTGTTCAGTACCAGCAATTCAGCAGTGCATGGAAAACTGTCAGTGTTAACCTCACAGAAACCTGATGAGAAGTGAATTAGAGAGAGGATGGTGTCCCCTGAAAGGTTTCTCCCGGGGGGAAAATTGAGATGTAAGGCAAAATTGGGGGTCAGTTATGTGATCCAATGCACCTGAATGGGAACTTGCCTTCCTGAAATGTCCTGCTGTCAATAACACTGTTTCCATTTTGAGGACTTCTGCTTGGCCAGAAAAGTGTTTGGATTGAAGTGTTTTGGGTTCTGTTACTTAATATCTGCTCCAAGCAATGAAAAACAGTTACTCCAGATAAAATGTTTCTATTTTATCTCAATAGCTTGAAAAGCCAATGTTAAACATTTTAATTAAACAAGTATGGCAGTAATAGAAACAAAACAAAACACTGAAACCAAAGATTTAAAC
This sequence comes from Turdus rufiventris, assembly GCA_013186435.1. Lineage (NCBI taxonomy): Eukaryota > Metazoa > Chordata > Aves > Passeriformes > Turdidae > Turdus > Turdus rufiventris. Next base: position 423,695 of record PYHW01009944.1, read on the forward strand.
AATGTTTCCCAGAAGAGCCAGACGGGACGAGAGAAATCTCCACTGAGGTAGTACATAATGCTGATTTTAAAGAGGCAACACAAGCTTAAATAACACAGAGATCTCCAACTAGGCAAGGAATAAATCTTTGCAGAACATTAAAAACTTTTAGGAATTCTTTCAGATCACTTAACACTTTTTTGACCAGTTGAGGATTAGTATTTATTTCAAGGTCCAAACACAACTGCAATTATGCAACTACACGAGTAGTTTGAGCAAAGAAACAAATCCACTGTGACTTCCCCATCTCATGTCACAGTACATTTTCTTATTTTCACCTCAAGTCTACTCGTTCTTTTTCCCAGTTCATTTTCCAAACAGCTAAAGAAATAATGAAAAAAAAGGAGGAAGATCAATCAACATGTTTGTGTTTTATTATATTGACTTTCAGGTTTGAAACAAACAGTTCAGAGAGGTATCAGTCCTTATTTTCTGTTTAACAAATAATGATTTCTCTCTGCATCACTAATGGGGCCTGAAATTAAAATGGATTTTTAGTTGAGCTCCTGTTCATACACTTGTGTCATCATCAATATCAGGCTCGCTCTAGGAACAAGATTTATCTCAGCTATCCATTACAGGGAGGCAAGCTGCTTATAAAAAGCACCAGGCATATTCCCAGGAGCCCCACAAACAGAGCCAAGCATCAGGGTTACATAAAGCCTGAGATTCTCCAGGACTCCACTCATTAGGCTTATAAACCTAAAAATAGGACAACCTTGGAATCAATCTTTGCTCCTGTAAGCAAAGGCTGGATGCTGGAATTGGGGTTAAAGCCGGGTTTAGGTGAGCTTCTGTAGAATGCCTGGAGGACAGGGCAGCTCTCAGGGGAAGCTCTCAAACCCCTCCACACAGAACCTGAGCACCTTTACAAGCGATGTTGCAGCTCTGCTGCAAACTGCTGCCGCGCCTTCCATTAGTGCACACACTTTACTGCAGGTAAGTAAAATTCAATACCTTGCCTGAAGCCAACAAGGTGTGCAATCTATAAACTGAGCCAAGGAAAGCAGTTTGTTAACTTTTTTTTTTTTTTTTTTTTTTTTTTTTCCCAAATACCACATCATCTGAATATTGTAAAAACAGGAAACTATCTAAAAGATGGGAGTGTCTGCACCTCCCTAAATGCAGAGCTTTTAAAGAAATATATATTTATTCCTTGAAGCAAGGAAATAAGACTGGGAGGGAAGCTTCAGCAAGCTGTTTAAATCCTATCTGTGTTTTTTGCACAAATAAAAGGATCTTCAAACAACCAGTGTCCTCCCTCCCCCCACATCTATAATTTAGCAACTCCTTTCTTTCTACCTAGAGGGATATGCTCATCTTAGGTCTATTTGGCATATGAAAATGAAAGGATTGGAAAAAAAATCAGCAAGAAAACATCAAAGCTGAATTAAGGAGCATGCTGTATTCTAATGAATATGAAATTACTTCAAATAGGGACTTTCAACACCTTCTGTACATGTTTTTAACAAGCTTATGACACATTTATGCCCCAAATTGTCCTACAAATTAGGGGAAGTACTTATCTTGTTTAGAAGACCTGAAGGCAATCAGGAAAGAGACAAATATATGCAGCTTTTACCTGCCTACAAGACTGTTAAATTCTCTTAATAACCAGCGCAATCTTCCCAGAAAAGGTCTACACAGCAAGACAACAACGGAAGAAAAAGCAAAATTTCTAAACAAGAAATGTTTACCAGAAAGCAGAACACACATAAAAGGAATAAACATCCTAAAATCGTGCAGATTGTTCAGTATTGTTCCCAGTGGCCTGGTTTGAGGAATTTAATCCAGGACATACCTCCTTTCTCACAGAGGTTGATTAGGTTAATGCAGGGATAGCCACTCAGCTGTGAAGGGTAGATCCTTTGAAAGCAGAACATAAAATGAAACTGATTTCACAGGAGCCAACAATTTTACTAATAATATCTAACATTCTCCATCAAACTAAGCAGTTTATCATGGGATTACAAGGAGATTACTGAAATGCATCATATTAAAAAAAAAAAAAAAAAAGAAAAACCAACACCAACAAACCCTCTGAAACAGATTTTGACACAGTGACAGCCTTTAAGGAGGTAAAATATACAAAATCTGACAAAAGCCTTCAAGCTCATGCTTGTCTTCATATAATCATATTTTTCTATTTTCACAAATATAGCAGCTTCTACACATTATTATAATAGGACTTGAATTTCTTTTTTAATATATATATTTCTCATATCTTCAGCACTTACAAGGTCAGTATTAACTTATTAGCTGAATAGAGCAAAATCCTGCTTAATTAGGACCAGGGGACTGAAAGGAACCTCCAAGGGTAAATGAATCCAGCTCCTTGCTCTTGCTGGCAACCACGACCATTTTTTTTGGAAGGTCATATTGAAATCACTTGGTTTCTTGGTCTGCTAATCTCCTCACAAAGCTATTCCTGGACAACTGCTCCCCAGCAGCCAGAAGATCAGCAATTTCCATCCTAAACTTATTAACAACAAGTTTAGACTTATTGTCCTCGAATTAACACACAATCACTGGCACCAGATCCAAGCACTTCTGAGATAAAAATGTCACTGGCAGCCCTGAGAGTGGAAAAGGTGCAGGGCAGAAAATAAAAGCTCATCAGTGCTGAAATAACAGGTTGGATTTTAAATGTACAGCAATTGCTTTCAACATTCAGTACAAATGAACCTTCAGGATCTGCCACCAGCCAGAGCCCTGCCGTAACAAAAGCAGAAAAATACAGGATGGAAATGAGGGTGCTGCCATCACAAAGGGGATTTCTCATCCTCAAATTGCTGCTGATGAGAGAGCAAAACTTTCAGAATTGCTGTTTAGAGGACAGCAAGCTCCCCATCAATTTTTTTTTTTTCTTTCTTTTTAGGATGGCAGAATGTGGTGAAAAAATCCAGAGCACATCATCTAAGAAACAGGGTTTTTGTCAAGCTGAGAACCAGCACAGTTACAGAACCTTTACCCTGAGAGCACTCCAGAGCCTGCCTGGCTGCAAACCTCCCCATTTTTATGTTTAGTTCATCAATATTTGACAACTGAAATAACTCTCACCATGCAAATTCCAACAGGAATTACCAAATAATGCAAAATAAGTGAAGTGCCAGGGAGCACCAACATCTTCCCCTCATCTAAATTCGTACTTTTCTAAATACCAAAAATGCTGCCACATACTTCATCCCTTTAAAACTGCCTGCATTAAACACTGGTATTGATTTCTACTCATATTTAACAGTGAAAACTACAACTACAGTAATTAAGTTTTCCAATTTAACACTGTCTCAACTCTTCTTACATCATATTTTTGAAGATATTAATAGGGGCCCTAAAAATAATCATCATACAGAGCAGCCAGGAGAGATACCTAATACTCAACAAAATGCAGTCAAGAGGATGAGCACCATGGCTATTTTTAGAATTATTTTTTTAGTAATTTAAAGACTAATTAATTTTGTGGGAAAATGAAAAGGTTGAAAATAAAATACATCAAATATGTGACAATTGGTTGGTTTTGTGGGGCTACACCTCAACCTGCCTGACCTATTCTAGGAGGAGAGCACCGGTTTTGGCATCACTCATCCCAAACTTCTGCTACATTTAAATTGAGAAAGGGAAATTACTTACAATTAAAAATCAATTTACACATAAAGGTATCTATATTATAACATAATACAAACAATACCTTAGTATTCCACTGTCAAAAAAACCCAGTGGTTCATCACCAAAAACACAAACATTTTGAGGCTTTACTGTTATTTAAAATTAAAACAAAGAAGCAGTAAATAAATTTATATATTTCTGAATATTAGAACTTACATTATTTGGGGGAAAATACAAAAGCTCCTTCTAATGTGACTGGAATTTGATTACATCAAGATTTTGAATAAATCAGACAAACACAGAATGGTTTGGGATTTAAGGGACCATAAAGATAATTTTCTTCTACCCCTTCACCATATTTCAGTCTTAAATGCTACAACTACACCATAATTCAAATACAAATAAACTCTGAAAAATAAGAGATGAGAGCACTCAATTTAAGCAATTTGACTTTAAAGACAATGGGTAAAGACAATTTATTCCCTAAATTTGAGCACTGAATAAAAACTTCAGCTGTGGAATATTCTACCTACATATGGTTTATTATTGAGTATAAATGAGAATGCAACATTTCTGAAATAATCTGAGGATAAAGTGAGTTTCAACAATATTTATTTTTTTAATATCTGCCCGCCTTTCACCTGAGCCTATGTAAATGATTAAGACAAGGAAATAACTCACAGCAGGAACAAACCCTTAAAACACTTCCACAAACAGAGTGATAATACAGGAATAAAACCCAATTTCCTTCACTCACACCAATATGAAAGCTTTTCTTTCAGTTTTTAAAAATTATTCTTTTGAGATTGCTTTTTGGTAAGTAAAACCTTCCTCCCCCCCAACTTTCTAATATGGTCACACAGCAAAGTTCATGATGTGTACAGCTTTTGTTACCACTGCTATAAAACTCAGGATAAGAAATCTTTACAATATTTGAATAATCTATTTACAGGATAACTGATTAAAAAAAAAAGAAATTAAAACATTCACACAAGGAAAAAAAAAGCAGGCAAGAATATTCAAACAATACTCAGAGTGTTTAGTTCAGTCAAATATTTAACAATTTCCAACAACCACCACCCCTGAGAGCATTAAGAGGACGGAAACAAGGTGTTTGAAATAATTTTTAAAATTCTTATTGCAATTTCATGAGTGGAAATGAAACCCTGCAAATACCCCAGTGGAATTTCTGAGGAGGAGGAAGCAGAGGATGACACAGCCAGGCAGAGCTGGGGCACAGAACCCAGGGACAGCTCCTCTGGTGCCAGGACGGGGTTGGCAGCAGCAGCAGCCCTGAGTTAATTATTTCTAAAGAGCAATAATTAAGCTCTGGGGCAGCTGGAGTGCTTTGCTCCACATCCTCCTGTGCAAGGCATCCAAAATCTCAGCACTCAAACCACGGGGGATGAGGAATTTTCCTGACAACCTGCAAACAGCACAGCCCCAAAGTCACTTCCCAAATGTTTCAAGCACATATGAGAAACCAAACAGGCTGGAAATATAACCCTCATTTCTCAGATTTTTATCCAGTCCTCAAGGGATAAAAGCAAAGTACCTGAGGGCTGGGGGCAACAGTGGTCAAACCAGCACAAAGTGCAAAAAAGTGAAGTTTTCCATCCCCTGACAGAGCAAGTCCCATGTTACACATTCAACCATATTCCAATATATACAGAGAGTATCAGAGTTTTCCTTACACGTCATAGAAGTTATTCTTCCTTATAATGTATCTGTAAATAAAAGGCTGTAAAGCCATGGTGTACAAGGAAGGTGTTATTTTTAGCCCACACCAGCTGACTGAATAAAAGAAAATTAATCTGAAGTAAAAAAGTAAATTAAGGAAAAAGACAGAGGTCACATGGAATACCATTATAAAGTGATTTCTAAGTGTAAAATTAAATGAATGCATTTCATATTGAAAGAATTAAAAAAAGTTTCAGAATAAATTTCTGAAATATTTTTGTTGATGTTAAAGTGACTGTAAAATAGTAGAAGCCAAAGATCCTGTTACTAGTTTCTTTTTTGATGGAAATTCTAGCATACAAGACTTTAATGAAATTAAATAGTGCAAACCACATTTCACTTCTTGCTAATAAGGAGTAACTGAAAAAAACCCCACAAAACCTTCCTACAGACTCAGCAAGGACTAGAGGAAATTCTTCATGTCAGATAAAACCCCAATAGTGAAAAATAGCAGTGAAACACAAAACTGGAGTTTTTCAAATAGATGCAAAGCAGCATCGTGTGGAAGGTTCAGTTTCTTGGAATCCATTTCTTCTCCAAGTGTTCCAACAGCACAGAAGCCATGGAAGAGCAAACCCAGCTGCACATCCTGAGAGGATGCCCAGGCAGGTCCCCAGCTCTCTGCTCCTGGTACTGTCCCTTCTCCAAGGCTCCTGTCTTGGGTTACAATACAGAGTGTGAGAAAAGGTATCTGTTCTGTCACCATCTGGTGAGGGTGGGGGCAGTGATCCTGATCTCCACGGCAGATATTCTGCTAATGGGCATCCATTGAAACCAGGCAGGGCATTGTTCTTTATC
>PYHW01009944.1:430113-452181 GCA_013186435.1 Turdus rufiventris
AGAACTGTTATTCCTAATTCCCATATCTTTGCCTGAGAGCCCCTTGATTTCAAAATGATAGTAATTTGGAGGGAGGGGGTTTACATTCTCCATTTCAAAGAGAAGCTCCTGCCTTTCCCAGCAGACACCTGTCCTCCAAACTAGGACAGCTCCTCCTGCTGCCCCTTCCCTGTTTCCTGCTCCTCTCTCCTGCCCTGCTCACAGGAATCCCACTGGTGTTATGCAAGCTCAGGGCAGGTCCCTTCTTGCCAGGCACAAATTCCTCTGCAGGCTGGGAGAGAGGAGAATGAGCCCACACGAGTTTCAGTGCCTGGGCACTGCAGGGTGAACTCTCTGTCCTGCTCACAATCAGCCTGGCACCAGGCTCATCTCCAGGGGAAATCATGTGTCTTCCCTGCAGATTGAGAGCTGCTAAACCAGAAAAAAATCTGACTCCAATTGAGGCCAAAGGGTGTTGCTGGATGAAAGAAGTGATGTCAAAGGAAGCCAAAATACTTCTCGAACTCAGGGTTTATAGCTCTGTTGGATGCTGCATTTTTAATATATCTCTGTTTCATTCCATCAGCTTCAAATAAGGAAACATCCCAAGGATGGTGATAGCATGCTGGATTTGTTGCTATCTGCAGAAATTAGTTCCTATAAATAGCTTTCCCAGGCTTTTTAAGACACAGCTGTACCAAGTTTCCCCCAGAATCAACCTCTCCAAGACATTGATTCCCTGCATCATTTGTCACTTCCACAAAGGTTGTGACAGGATCCCAACACCATCCCGGGTTTCTTCTGGAGACGCCTCGTCACACATTTTAATCTTATTATCTGTAAAGATGGAACACCATCTGCAACAAGCCTTTAAAGCATTTCTTCTCCAGCAGCAGAATTCAGCGATGATAACGAGATTCTGTGAGCATGACTGGATAAAATTTTACCGTGTTAACCATGACCCAAAAAACAGTGCCATGGTTTAGGAGGAGGATTCAGAATTGCAGGAATATAGTACAAATCACTCCAACCTCAACATGTGCTCACTACTTCAGCCCTTACACACAACCTGTCAGCTGCAAAGAGGGATTTTACAACGTCAGGGTAGATACCATCAGTACCCACAATAATATCCAAAAAATCTCAGGCTCGTATGGATTTCTCAAGTTAAATCCTGCAATGAACTAAAAGAGAGGAAGCAGCTTGCTGACTTCCCAACCTAAATACATAAAATATTTGAACTGTGAAATCAGGATTTAAATTCACACCTGCCCAAGCCAGTGATGAAAAGACAACACTGGAGCAGGGACAAGCTTGGGTCTGGCACGGGCAGGGTTATTGCAGTTTACAGAAACTCATCACTGGACTGATGCCACATGGATGATCTTGAGAACAGATTAGTTGGGAGCAAGCAGCCATTGAGAAAGGTACCCAGGACACATTTATTCTCATTTAAACAACCCTTGAGTCACAGAGTGTGCTCGAGTTGGCAAAAGAGGTTTAGATAAGAAGACACTCCCCATCAGAAAGAGTAAGAAAACACAATTAATTCTTCAGATGTAATAAATTATGAAAAAAAAAAAAAACTCCTCAGTGAAAGACAAAACTGCTTCTAGGCAGTGATGTCCTGTACAATATCCTGCTTGAAAAACTACAACTTCCCATCAACCAAAAACTCACCCCTTATTCTGCAGAATCAAGAGCAAGGGCAAACAGGGGAGAAACTCTGCTCAAGCAACACTGTACAGCCAGATCACTGCACCAGAGGTCAGAATTGCAGGGTTCTGTTCTTATTCTGACTCATCCCTTTAACATTCACACTCCTCAGGACCAGGAGCTCTTGAAGCAGAAATCCATCTTTGCACAAGACTTTGTACCACAGCAATGAAAACCAAAACAAGTCCTGTCTCAGGTTTATCCCACATTCATCTCCTTGATCCTGACACGGTCTGTGCAACCCAAGCACTGCTAAATATCCCCACTTTACAGGTGGAGGCACTATGGGTCTAACATATAAATAATGCTCAAAGTAATTCCATTTTTAGTGTTTTGGAGAGCCTTAAATCAATGCCAGAAACGCAGAGTGTTGTCTAAAAACAACATTTAGGCAAGCCAGACACATTTTTGGTTTGAGTACCATCAGTATGTTATGTTCTGCAAGTCCAAGGATGAAGAGACAGCCCAAGGGTGTGCAGACACAGGTTAATTAGCAAAACTAGAACATCTGGATTGCTGATAAGTTTCTGTCTTGTAAACACATCAGCAATCTATAAATAAAAAGTTGTGCTATCAGAGATCTTGGTATCTCTTCAAGAGAGAGCATGCAATTTTTTTTAACCCTTAAATCACCCACTATCTTCACAACTGGCTCTTCTCATAAAACTAATCTGGAAACACAGAATTTTGAATAACACCTTGGTTTGGTGCATTATTCTAGAGAAAGCCTGACATCTCCCATCAGCAGAGAAACCATTTTGGACACATCTGTTTTGAAGCTGAGCAAGCTTTGACATTCTACATTGTACAATAGAATTTTTGTGGAAACTGATCTCACAAAGTAACTTAACAGAAAAGATCTACAGGGAGAGGTTTTCACATCCCAACTCAACTTGAAAGCAATTCACATTTAAAACCATTTAAAAACTGAGTAATTTTAGAACAATTATGCAGGTACTACATGTGTTAAATAATAACCAATGTTCCACCTCTCCTAAAACCAAAGTCCAAAACGTGCAAGAGCAGAAAGGATTTTTTTTTTCCTATTTTCAGTCTGAAATTTTTGTCCTGGTTAAGAGTGCTGAAAGAAAGTGATGTTTTATCCTGTGTTAACAACTAACCCAGGACTCATTATCTTGCTTCAGGTGCCACATCAAGGCTTTGCCAAGTGCTGGTGCTGTGCAGAACAGGTAAGGGATGCCTGTGGTGCCTTTGCAGAGAGTGTGAGGTGGGAGGAAGGATCAGGCTGGCAGCTCTGTGGCAGGGACAGTCTGGAATTAGGCTGCTGGAAAACTCAGCAGGACATCAGCTCCTGAGAGCAGCCTTCAAAAGCATTCTCATGGCAACATGGGTTCTGCCATTAAAGCAAATTAATAAAATATCAAAGCTGGGGGCTAGGCAAATGTGAAAGGGTGGATTTGTAGCTTCATGCTTTCCTTTGGAATGCAGGAATTAAGATGGTGTTCCTGGAAAAATAAGGAGGCAACACACACAGACAAGTCGAGGCTAAATCAGGAATTACAAGCAACAAAACCTGCAAGTTTTAGATGTGAAGTGACACACACCCAGGCTGCAGAGGGGAGGATCTCAGCTGAGAGAAACCCCAGAGCCCTGAATTCACTCCCTCAACAGCCAGAAGAGCTGGAGAGAAGCCACCAGACCCAGCTCCAAGAGGAGGTGCTGGGGTTTCTGAAAAGAGCTCATTCACTCCCTGCTCAGCACAGCTGTTTCCACAGCCACTCCCCAGCCCAGGCATGTTTTCTCCCATCCTATTTCACAAAAGGTTGAAACTTATTTCCAAAAGATGCGTTTTGTACTCCGGTAATTCAGTGATATTTCCTGGTGACTGGTTAACACAGAAGCTGTGGCTGGTTGCTCCAAAGATTGCATCTGTTACCCTGCATCTCGCCATCAGGGCAGAATGAATGCTGAACTGCACAAAGAGACACCACAAAAAAGAAATTACTCTGGTTTTGAGCCTCAGCCTCAGGATATGTAACTTGCCCGTGCAACAAGAGCTTGAATTAAGGCTTCTATTTTTTCAAAATATGACCTAATAGGGGAAGAAAAAAAAAAAAAAAAAAAAAAAATAAAACCACAGCCTGAAAAGCAACTTAAACATTTTCTTATCAATTTCACAGCTAACACAACAGAAAATACCTCTTGATTTTCTCCAGCAAGATCATCCTTGTTCACATTAGCCCTTTGATTTCTGAGACCCTCTTAACTCAGTTAAGTGTGTACAACAAAACAACCTCCATGGAAGGATGCATCCACCCTACAATTCACCGGGAACTACAGACAGAACTTGGCTCAAGGAGGGAGTTTCTCTATCACAACACACAGCAGAGCCATCACAGAGATTTCTGTGCACACAACAGCACAGCAGGAAAAGTCCCACACTCAGTGACAAGGGCTTACCTGAGGAGAATAACTTTAAAGTATCTAATTTTCTGCTCCACTGATAACTATATCCTAAAACAAGAGGGGAGGGGATGGAAATAAATCATGTTGTTATCATTAAGCCTGGCATAACTGTTTGCTGAGGAATGGTGCAGTGGGCTTTTCCTTTCAGGGTCAGCAATGTGTGTCATAGTAAATCAGATGAATTATTTCACAGGGTGTATTTATGTTTTACACAAGCACAGGGCATGAAGCCATTCTCTGAGCTTCCTAGGAACTAAGGATTGCATCTTCTCACTTGTGCCTCATAATTATTGTTACAAGAGATGTCTGCAATGAGAAATTCTTTTTACATGATCTTTTTCATTGACCACTTTCTCCTCACAAGCATCCAGTGAGTTCTTCAGCTGGTGTTCATAGCTGTGTCCTTACATGCAGACATAACAGCATAATTTAATTATATCAACTATTTATGTGACAAAATATTTTTAATGTAAAACTTCAGACCTTATCATGCTATCAAACTGAAATTTCAATATTGAGCTCCAGCAAATAATTTCCACTTCAAAAAGTACATCTGGAAAGTGAGAGGATAATATGTACATGTATCAGCACATCTCGTGTCTCTCTAGGTTACTAAACCTCCTGTATCAAGGGCAGCTCGCTTTACTAAATATTAATGCAGAACTCTGCATAATGTGAGGCTTCAGTTATTCAGAGGATCTCTGAACTGCAAATAAAAATAAGCATTAAAGCCCATACTATTAACTACAGATTAAGGTCAGATCCCAACAGTTGTTCCATGCAGAAGAATGAAATAGATAAACATTCACTGACCGTGATACTGATCCCTTCTACAAAGCAGATTGCAAGATCCAGGCTTTAACATTTTTAAGAACATTTATTAGCTCAGCATGAATGCAATCCTACACTCTCACCAAGAGTGCAAAACTGGGACAAACTGTGTTCTGGAAGTTCTGGGAAGGCGTCTCTTAGGCACCTGCTGGCCAGCCCAGTTTGCATTCTCTGCTCTGCGAATCTGACGGCTCTAAAATTAACCCCACTGGTTTTTATCACTGATTTCCTTTTCATTTTGCCATGTTAAATGTCAAATGATCCAATGTCTGACACTGCCCTTTTAATTATTACAACCAAAGCTTAAAGATGACACACACACATCCCCTCACCCCTTCAAAGTGAGACTCAATGAAACACAGGCACCAGTAAGAATTTAAAGGTCAATATTTGCATAAGTAGAATAAAAGCCAAGAAAGCAAGAATTATTAAAAATTTAATTCTACAGCAAGTTCTACAATTAGCCCTGTGTAATGTATTGACTTAAATTACAAAATAAGCTTCATAGATAGTGCTGAGGACTTCATTAAAATTTACTGAACTTATTTATCAATGCTTCTTTCAGAAAGCTCATTATAAAAACCTGCACAACTCCAATTAGACCTCCCAAACACATTAATGATATATGAGGTCTTTTTATTCCCTCCATCAATCTTAGGCTACACATTTACTTATACAATCAATACTCCAAAGTTACGGAATGTCCATAAATTCACGGCCTTGCCTCAATGAATTTGTTCACTCAATACCTTCTGACACAGAGTCCCCGTCCCTGTCAGTCACATTAACCCAACCAACCACATTTTATTGCTCTGTAATCAGGATTCAAAAGCACTTGAGATGACAGGAGCAATAAAAACCCTTGAGACTTTATATGTCCATTATGGTGCCTGGGTTGTTTAAAACCAGGAGCTGCAGTTGCAGCCTGTGACTATAAATATGCACAGCACCAGCACAGAGCCAGGGAAGCTCAGGGTGCAGCAGGAAACAAAGGAATCTGAAGTCAAAGACCCTCTGCAGAAAGCAGGGAAGGCATGCAGCAGTGACAAACACGGGTCCTCCCCCTTCCCAAAACAGGAATAGCTCAATTAACAAATATTTTACAGTGGTTTATTACCTTTTCTAGTGCATTTATGAAAAAAAGAAACAAGGCACATTGAGCAAGATGTCAGGGTGAGGTATTTGTGCTCCATGATGTCTGTCCAAAGTACATGAGCAGTCCCAGGCTCCAGGGATTTGCTGCCTGATGGACTTTCAGGAGAGCCCCTGACACTGACAGACCTTGCCTTCAGCACTTTTCTTGTCAAGCATCCAAACCCACAGATACCAAGCAAAACGATGGTGCAGCACTGAATAAAACACAAGCCTTAAACGTTTGTAACATCAGACATTTATATCCTGAAATGAAAGCGATGCTTGGCCTTGTACCAGGATTAATAATATACAACATAATTCAGTTTTTGCAAAGGGTTCAAAGAAGCTCAAGCTCAATTAGATCATCAGCACTTTATATAAACTCGACAACTAAGCTGTTCCTCATTACACAGCATCAAGAGATGCTGACAAAACTTGGGTTTGCAGGAATCTTAGAGATGAGCTTTGCTGCCTCGTAGGAAAACAAGGGCAGGCATCAGTTTTACAGCTCCACCAGGCACACCTGGGTACCTGAGGCACAACAAAACACTTAAAAAAAACTGCTCAGTGAAACACCAACCGGCAGGAGCACACAGGGTGCACCAGAATGTAAAACCCTCTAATGCAACAGCCTGCTGTGCAGTTGGCATAACGACTGCAGATCCATTAGGAAACAATACAGCTTCCCAGGAAAATTATAAAAATTATAAAACATCTCCACCACTTGCACTTCAAAACCCTCTTCAGTGACTACACAGCTTTCCAGTGCTCCTTTTCAGAGGCAAATCAGGGATATTGCTGCACAGGAATAGCAGCTCCAGAGCTGCAGGATCTGGGCTGGTGGTGCCAACACATGGGTCAGGCTCAGACAAGCAAAGAGCTGGAGGGTCCAGCACAGGAAGGATGTGGAGCTGCTGGAGAGGGTCCAGAAGAGACACTCAGGTGGTCAGAGGGATGGAGCAGCTCTGCTGGCAGGAAAGATTGGGAGAATTGGGGCTGATCAGTGTGGAGAGGAGAAGCTTTGGGGCGACCTTAGTGGCCTTTAGTGTTTGAAGGAGCTGCAGGAAAGATGGAGAAAGATTGTTTAAAAGGGATGGAGGGACAGGACACACTGACACAGAACAGGTTTGGATGGGATATTGGGCAGGAATTGTTCCCTGGAAGGGTGGGTACCCCTGGCACAGGGTGATCCAGCTGTGGCTGCCCCTGGATCCCTGGAATGCCCAAGGTCAGGTTGGACATTGGGGATCCCTGAATGTCCAAAGCCAGGCTGGACATTGGGGATCCCTGGATGTCCAAAGCCAGGCTGGACATTGGGGTTTGGGTCACCCTGGGACAGTGCAGGGTGTCCCTCCCATGGCAGGGGTGGCACTAGGTGGGCTTTAAGGTCCCTTGCAGCCAAAACTGTTCTGTGATTCTGTGAACACAAAGAAATAAACTACCACTAAAAAAACCCCACCACTTTTTCTCACTGATATACTGAGAATGATACTTCAGGAAATTTTCATGTTTAACAAAACACAATATTCCTCAGGGTCTTTGGGCAATTACCACTTGTGTATTTGTCCTGGCCATACACTGCATTAAAAACACCATAAAATATAGTTAAACTAAGCTGCACAACAAGATTTACTGAGCCTTTACTGCGTTTTAAAGGTTCACAACCTAGGATCTCTCAATAAGATCAAAAGCAATTCTGAGCAACATCTAGGCATCAAACAATTTGAAACAGACCATCAATAAAACCATATTTTCCTCCATTCTTTCTGTAATGTTGCAGCATTTGTCTCAATGGTACATCCCCAGAGCAGAACTGAAAAACACCCACCCAGAGGAATTTACCAATGGCTTCCTGCTGCATCCACATCACTTGTTGTAACAGAGGAGTTTCACTCTATAAAATTATATCCAGCTGATATAAATTTCAAAAGCTGATGACAAAAAAAAAGGAGGATATGAAACTGATATACTTGGAATAAACTCAAATTTAATTAAAGTTTGCAAACAAGGTAGGAACAGGCCAAACTCTAATTTTACAACACATCACAAATTCAATCAGCTAACCTGTCACAATGGAAGAACACGGAAATAACTGTATATACACTTCATAAAAAATTCTGCTGCTTAGTCTGTTTCTATGTTTATCATTATTTTGTTACATTTTTTTATGGGAGAAAGTTCAGGGAATTGTTAGGCTGAAATCTATTTTGTGCAGTTCTGGAACAGGAGAGAAGTGGAGTTGCCCAGAACCTGTCAGCACCTCTCAGGGTGTCACCTTCAGACACACAAAAATCCTCTGGAGTTCAAAGCCTGGATGCAAGAAATGGAAAAGTGTTTCAGGTAAGAGGTTCTAGGGAACAGGAGCAGCTAACAGCTCTCCCAGGGAATCAGGAGATGCCAAGGAAATGCACACAGGGTGACAGAGGAGCAAAAATAACTATGAGGAGGATTTTTCCTGACAGCAACACCTCAAGAAACAAAAAAAACCCCTTAAAATCAACCCAATAAAACATTGATGTACATAACGGCTTTGCATAAAATAAGGATTATTTCTCAGAACATAAAGATTCACTCTTTTTCTTTTTTTTTTTTTAATATTAAAGGCCAGTTTCTTGAGAACAAGAATACTTTGAGGTGGATTCTGGCTAATCCTGCTGAGTAAAAACCAAAATAATAAACCCACACAGACTGGAAGCTGAAAGAAGATAAAGTATTATTCCAACTCCTCCTTGTACATGAATAATGGCTTGTTTACTCAGGAGCTGAAATATCACATTCAGCACACATTCCAGGGAAGCTTAAAATGCTGATCATTTAAAAAGAAAAGGAAAAATGAAGTATCTGTGCTTTGGGAAGAGAGTTACATTGGGAATAACCTTCAGAACTCTTCAAAACAACTGTTTCCATCTACAATCCACGCCTTGCCATATTTATTGTCCCTTATTTAGCAGCAAAAAAAAAAAAAAGGAAAAAAAAAGAAAATAAAATAAAAGTCAGTATTTGAGCCTCTTTTGAGTCATTAATCCTTTTTAAACAGATTTTAAGTAGACACTCTCATGCACACCCTGGTTTCAAAACCCAAGCATACAAAACCCAATTTTTAAACATCTGATTCTTGTAGATTTTCTATTTGAAAATGGCAGAATAAATCGCCACCAATATTCAATTTTGCCATCAGTGTAAGGATCATTTAGAGGGATAAGTGTTAAATTCTCATAAAATTCTCTTCAGAATAAATTACAAGCTTCATTTAACTATATGGAAATGCCTGCAGTGTATACAATACTAAGAACTGTATATAATCCTTTTAATTAAGGAGCAGTAGCTGCAACTCTAGATAAAAATCACTTTTTTAATAAATATGAGCTATTTTCTTAGCAAAAAGAAGACAACTTGACAATTGCAAAGGCAAATAAAACCTTGAATATGCAATTTGTGCTGATCACTGTCCATTCACTGACATTTCCACAGTGGCAAAACCTCTATTTGTGATTGGGAATGATGAGCACATCTTCCAAACCTCCACAGGCCATTGTATAAAGACAAGCATTAATTAGACTTTTGCAGTTTCATTTTAAAAACTAAAAAAGTAGCAAACTAAGAGCAATAATGACTATCTTTTCTGTGTTTCTGGATGAATTTGCACTTTTAGTTCAAAAAGTGTGTCTGTATATCAGTCTAAATGATAAATAAAAAAGGGCATTTTGTAAACTAGGCAGGACAGTCAAAAATAATAATTCCAGTACACTTTTACAATTATAAGGACATATTCCAGACTTCTAATAAAGCCCATTTGATGGAAAGATTTTAATTAATACAATAATGTGATTTCAAAATCTAAACTAAGTCAACTAGAAGGTGAGCTGAAAAAAGTGCCTGCAGTACATTATAGTCTGTATTATGTAATTGCAAAAAGGAATGAAAAAACTTCATGTAAATCACATTCTAATTAAGAAACCAGAGTAAACGACACTGAAATGCACAGAAAGTTACCTATGCACGTGTTTGGCTGCCTGACTTAGATGATAACAGTTCTGAATCACATTTATGGAAGGCATTATTCATAAATAGCTGCAATTGAAAAATTACCAGCTGATAACCAGCTCCAAGCACTCCCAGGCTCTGCAAGCCTTCAGCAGGCACTGCTGGAAACAGTTAGAATTCAAATGTTCAGAATTCACAAGAATTTAAACAGGGTAGTTCCTGTTATTAATTATACACAAGAGAGTCCTTCTCTCTCAGACTTTCACACTTTCTACTGCAGATGGAAAAGCTGAGGAACTGAGCCTAAAGTATTTATTAAATAACTTATTATTTTTACCTCTCACCCTAAAGAGAAACACCCCACAAAAGCAAACATAAAAGAAATAATTATCAATGCATCCCAACAGGGAAATCTGTTTTCTTTATCTCCTGCAACTTTCTTTCCAACATTTCATTAAATTCTGCTCATGGCACGCACAATAATCTTGTGTAAAATGAACACCATATGTGGCTGTGTAACAGCAGCTGATGTGCAGGATTACACCAAGGCAGAGGGAAAAACAAAGAACATGCTGAACTTTATCTTGCCCAGGCCTCAAAGTGGTTTATCTGTCAGCTTGGGATGAGCTATCACCCCCACATGTTCAATGAGAAGCTGAAGAGCTTCATGGAATTACACCCAGAGCACTGGAACAGTCTCTTAACTGCAACACACTGCTGGGATATCTGATCAATGCAAGCAAACACAACATAACTTCACATGCTGCAATGTGGGAAGGGTGAAGATGGGTTTGCTCTTGAAATGGAATAAAAGAAAAAAAATGTTTGCTGCAAGATAAGGTTTAATTATGTTTGAGTTTTGATGAGCACACTATCACCAAGGAAATTTTCTAGAGAAACAGGAGTGCAATGCCATATTTATTGATCTTACTGCTGTGTTCAGTGCTGAGTGAATGATACAGTTAATTGTGCATTGAGAATCACAGAATCATTTGGCTGCCAACAATCAGGGAATGGTTTGGGGTGGAGGGACCTTAAAGCTTATCCAGGGACAGGGACACAGACACCTCCCACTGTCCCAGGTGCTCCAAGTCCTGTCCAGCCTGGCCTTGGGCACTGCCAGGGATCCAGGGGCAGCCACACCCTGTGCCAGCCCTGCCCACCCTTTTAGGAAAGAATTTCTTCCCCATTTCTAATCTAAACCTGCCCTCCTTCAGTCCTATCACTGCACACCCTGGTCACCGCCAATGCCACCACTAAACCACGTCCCCAAGTGCCACATCCACATCTTTAAATCCCTCCAGCAATGGTGACTCATCCTGATCTATCAGTATATTGATTTTTTGTGAATGCACATGATTGTAGTAGCAAGGAATCCTCACCAACACAAACACAGGCACCTTCCCTGTCCTGACACAGATGTCCTGCTGCCCCTTCTACCCAGCTCAGGGACAACAAATCCCCTTCCCAGCACACAGGCTGAAAGCAGAACCTACACATCTGCATTGTCAGGTAATGCTCCAACAGGAGCACATCTGCAGAGGAAAATGCTGTGAACTAAGCTCTATTTCAGGGCTTTTATGTCTGATGAGCTGCAGTGGGATCCAGAACCAATGCCCTCCAGCACCTGCTGTGTAGCACCCAAAAGAAAAGCAGATTCCATGTTCCAGGGATCACCCAGCAGCACAAAGCTGGGATGACTGGGATGCACATTTCCAAAGGGTTCTCCTGATCTCAACCAGCACTGATGTGTCTGCACTCATTAAGAGTCAGGAGTTTCACCCATCACTGCTGTTCTCACGAAAAACTCAGAACATGGGCAATTTTACAAAGACCTCTCAGAGTTCACCTGCAGAAATAGGAACGGAATCTCAACTTTCACATGCATCAGCAATAAATGGAACCGTATTTCCTCATAAAAATGGGTCAGACGTTGCAAAAGTAAGGACAGCCAAAGGAGGGGAGGAACAATAAATATAAGCTGACAGGACAAATGCACAACAAGCATCTTATCTATGTATGTCAAATTATCTGCAGATGGGTAAAATTACTGCCCTTTGAGAAGGGATCCAGAAATACACAGTCCACAGATCAGGCTGAGGGCAAAAGCCAATGGAAAGGACAGAGAGAGAGAGGAATCATGGAAACTGTGCAGATACAATTTATGCTCCCAGGTGCTGTTTATTATTTTATTAGGGTTGTTATTTTTTGGGAAGTGTGCATAACTGGGTTTGGCTCTGGGGGGTTCCATTTTTGAACAGATACCTCCAAGTTATGCAGATGAAAATACATTAAGGAGGTAGCTGCTGGAAGTGTATTTTTACTGAGTTCTCGTTTCAGAAGATTTCATGTTGACTTTCAGCTCCACAGTCACAGCCTTGCATGGAATTAGTTTCTCAATCTCAGGCTTACAGCAACATTAGTTAATGTAAACTGCAGCACATGAGTAATAAATAATACAAAGAGCACAAAAGAAAACACCCACATTGTTCAAGCCCTGCTCTGTAATACCCCATCTCACCACAAAAATGATAATGATACAAGAGAAGCAATTCTGGCATAGAAAGGGGAACTTGCTTTGTGTCTTGTCTACCCTTTGGCAAAAACACTTCCAAGTAAGGAAGACAAATTATTTTTATGAGAAGCAACGCAGCAATGCAACAGATTTTTCTTTCTTGGGTACAAAGGAAAATGAAGATTGTAAAAGGAAGAAGTAATTGTAGGGGAAACATAGCCATCAGGGTGGAAAACCAAGAATTAAGCCTTGACCTATACACAAAAAAGAATAAATGTGCTGCTTCTGCTATAAATGCATCAGCACTGAGGATTGATGAAAACTGGGTGTCAACCAGGTTGGAAGTGGTCAGAGTTTTCATTGGTTCAACTCTTCAGATCATAGAGCATTAAAAATGTTTCTCAACCAAATCACTACTCAGACCTTTAATACAACTTTTTAAATGAAAATATGTGATTTTAAAATTAGGTGGCACCACGGCATTCTTTGGTCTTTTCGTTATAGAAGAGAGGTCAAGAACCATCAGATAAAAGATAAACAATGCAGAGGAAATGAAGTGCTGGTTTGTTGTGCCAATGTCACAGTATTTGAATATTAAAAACTAATAAAATGTCCCTATTTTCCTTTTTAGTGAAGGAATTGTTGCAGATGTCTGCCTAGCCCAGACGCAGCATGGCACGAGCTGTTCCAAGAAGCTCAGGACAACAATGGAAGGTAAAATTCAACGTTCAGAGAAAACTGATCTGAAAATAAATTGAGGGAAGACAGGAAAAAAACAGTGGAAAGAGCAATAGTTGCCCAGATTAGGGAAGCATAATGATCTGCTTTAATTGATTTCTCTAATTTTTATTTATGTAAATTAGGAAACAGACATTAAACTCTTCCTTAGCTCATTATTATCCTTAAGCCAAATGTATTTCACAGCTGAACTGCAGCAGAATATTGCACTTCAGTAAAGCCTGCAGCACCATGAAAAAGAAGCGAAACTTGCTGTTAATAACTACAAATTTTGACCATTTAGGAGAGAATTAACAACAGGTCCTTAATCAGAAACAGAAGCTGGTCACATTTATATTACTGTAACTAAAAATATTTTTGCCCCAAGGAAACGTGCTGAGCCTTCAGTGCTGAATTTAAAACAACCTCTAAACCTACATAAATACATGTTCTACAATATTTGTTCTTCACATCTTAATGAGTTCCTATTTGTTGATCTCTACTCACCAGAAAAATGTTTCTTACAAATCTAACAGAAACAAGTATAGGTTACACTCAGAGTGTAACAGTCTATCAAAAGAATGATGAAGCCAAAACTTAATTGCTTGCTTAATTTAAAGTCTGCTGTCTCAAAAGAAGAACCTTCATGCTGTGGCAGACTGAAAAAAAGTTTAAATTATTCAGTTTTTTACATTACTCTTGCAGTATTTCCAGGTGCACATCAGAGGAAAGCTTTCAGTGCTACAGACAGCTTGCTGGCCTGCTTGACAATGTAAGAAAACAAAACAAAGCCAAAACTCCCTGGAATAATCCTCCCATCGTGTTTGCACTGCCACAGACAAGATCAACAGCAAAAGCAAAACAGCAGAATGAGAACTCCTGTTTCACAAGCACAATATTTAAAATACTTCATGTTTCTATAAATCAACAACAAACCACAAAAATCAGACTGCAAAATGCTTTCTAATAACAGGAATAAAAATCTCGTGGAATCTCAGAATCAATGCGGCTGGAAAAGACCTCCCAGACCATCGAGTCCAGAACAATCCCCACCTTGTCAGCAGCCCAGAAAACTGACTCCACATCCAGTTATTCCTTGGACACCTGCAGGGATGGAGACTCTAAATCTCCCTGGGCAGCCCCATCCAATGCCAGACCACCCTTCCTGTGAGGAAATTCCTCCTGAATCCTATCCCTAGGAGAACATTAATCTAGCTGAAGCCTTTCAAGTTCATTTGCAAACCCACACATGGCCAAAAAGACATTTCCCACTGCTTCTTTATGATCCCCAACCCCCCTTCTCTAAAAAACTTCTTTCCAACCATGCGAGAGAATTCTGCCTCCTCTCCATGAACTAACACATCCCAGCTCGTGGCTGCAAACCTAAGCAGCCTTTCTGAGCTTCTGTTTGCTGGAATATTCAGCAGACAAGTTAAAATACACCCATTAGGAAAAACAAACTACTTAGGATGTGGACTGTCCCTCACTGAGCATTTGTGTGGTAATAATGCAATTGCACTTGACCCTCTGTCACATTCAGGGCATTAAAACCACACCAAAACATAATTTGCTGTCTTTTGCAAATTTATCGGGATCCCACAAAAATATGACGTGGGAAAAAAATTATCTTGCAAAATGTTTTAGGATAATAAATTGGAATAATTCTCTTCGACTCCAAAGAGTTCATTTAAATGTCTTTATGTAATGCTGAACACTACCACAGGAATGGGAATCAACATCTGAAAACCAAAGTGACAACATTCAAGTTAAGCAAACCCAATTAAAAAAGGTATTAATGGTCCAAAATCACATCATTCCACTAGAGCGCTGTTTCAATTTTAATAAAATCTATATAAAAATATTAAATAAAAATATTTTCTTGTGAGGGCTTCTCTTAAAAATAAAACTGTATTTTATGTGGTGCTTTTTTAATGGAAGTTTTGAAAATACATAAAAACATATGTTTGCTGCAATACCTAAAACTGCCTAGCAACTAAGACCTTTTGTTTAATTAAACAACTCTAATGCAAATATTGATAGAATTGCCGTTTTTCATAGTAGAAACATCATTTGAGTGTGGTGTGTGACTGTTATGGGTCTTCCTCTTCCCCTTGGTATCAAAGGCCACAGCTTTGGAAATAACAAAACCCCCAGCTCTGAATTCTGCCTGAGAACAAGTTTGTGTCTAGTGGGAGATTTTACAGCACTCCTGAAAGCAGAGCAGAAAAGGATTTTTATGATGGACCAAGAACCCAGTCATGCTAAGAGTTGTCACTGAAATATTCTTCCCTTCATGTCATACCGAAAATTCCATTTTATGCTCCATCTGTCATTCTTCTCTGTAAAGACAATCGCTTCATTATAGAAATTAGGGTTTGGGTTTTTTTCTGCAGTCTACCTTTTGGTTTTAATTCCTCATGTTCTCAGTAACTTTGATCACTAATTGGGCTTGCCAGCTTTAGCTGGCGACTTTTTAGACAGAAGTTTCAGAAAGCTGAACTGAAAAAACATTGATTCAGTGGCTCAACTTCATCATGGAAGTTTTATTTTTCAAGAGTATTATTCCAAGAGTATGAACTCTGATTTTGAACAAAAGTTTAATGAATGAGGATTAAAACACCCATTGCTTAAACTTATTAGTGCACAAACAACAGCTTGCTACAAACCATGTAAAAGCAGAATATTTCTGAAACATTTTGACAGAGAACACAGACAAAACCACTGGATACAACAGTTTCCAAAGAGAAAGTGTCGATTCTTTCTCTGACACAGACAAAACTGAAGTTTGAACATATTTAGAGTCCTAAAAAGTATCACTTCTGAGACATTTAAAAATAAAAAGAGCTGCTCTACTGTTTTTACTCTCGGTTGTGTCCATGGATGGCACTGTAGGGGAAACAAGACTGAATCCAGAACTTCAGCTGGCTCTGTACAGATCAGTCCTCAGCAGCAGAGCTGTTCCTGGCTCACCAGAATTGGGATGGCAGCAGGAATTCCAGGCAGAGAATCCAAAGCTGCCAGGGCAGGGGATCCTGCCCAGCCTGAATCCCCAGCTCCCAGCTGGGAGACAGGACAAAGTCAGCACCGTGCAGGCTGTGAAAGCTGAGCTGGATAACTGCACCATTTAAATAAATGCAGTCCCAATTATTTTCTGTGTACAGAAATCTATAATGAACCTCTAAATAATTCCTGAACTAGGAACCACTGAGCTGTCCTGAATGAGACTGGGGAAATTCCATTCCATTCCACCTAAGCACTGCACACTCATTGACAGCACTGTTTTGGATGTGATGGGTGGCAAAAAACTGAAGGATATCTACAAAATTTAATATTAATGTTTCAGGGCACAGAGGAAAAATCATGGATGTCTGCTTACCTCCACCAGGGAATGCCATGTGTGTCTGCAAGGTCCAACTTGCAGAAAGAAAACTTATTTATCATAAATTGCAAAAAGGCATCACTCTTTGACATCCACTTTCTCAGAGGTTTCATTTCAAGGAGCCATCAGCTCACATCAACTTTCACGAAAATACCACAGAATCCATAATTTCCCTAACTGCTAAGTAAAAGCAATGTTCAGGAGAGTCAAATGTGCTCTAAGCCAAGAGCAAACACCCATCAGAAATGCCATGAAAAAAAGAAAGAAAAGGCCAACTAATGAGTACACAACATGCTGCTGCAGCAGAAGTGACAGGGAGAAGGTGGGGAAGTGAGAGGGACAACAAAAAGGCTCATCCTAATGAAATAAACATATGACAAAAGAAAAAACCTGCACTAGTTGGGTGTGGCTATTTCATGATTAAATGCTAAATAACGATAAGTATTTGGCAGAAATACAGGTTGTGGGAGAATACAGCATTTACAGTTATGCTACAGCAGCTTTCGTTTTCTCAGGTTTATTAAATCAGTGATTTTATACAGGTGGATTTTTCTTTTTTGTCATTCAGTATTACGTAAGACAGAGTTCTCTTGTCCTGATACAGAGTTAAAGCCAAAGGTCCTCCTGAACATGCATTGTATGAAAATGAAAACCAGGGACTCTGGGTTATGAAAAGAAGCCATATGACTAAAAAGTGAATCCATTTTCCAAAACGCCCACACAGACAAGAGCTTCTGATGAGAAAAATGATCTCTGCAAAGCTAAATTGCACAGATTATTTCCATGAAAAGTTAGAATCATGCAGATTATATGATATTTACTGTGCTGGGATTTAAAAAAAAAAAACAAACCACCAACTTTTTATATTATTACAGTATAAACAGTTACTTGATTGTTCAATATTAATTATGTAACTATCAATAATTATTTAATTGAATAATTGTCTTCTTTTAGAATTCACATAGGCAATTATGCTGGCTTAGTTTTTCCAGGATTGTTTCTCTCTTGTTGCTGCCAAGTTTTGGGTACCTTTAAAATAAGGTGCAACCACCAGTGTGTGCCAGCAAAGCAGTTGTGGCTTACCTTGGCACTGGAATCCTTGCTTTCCAAACCCCCTGCATAAAAAAGAAAAAAACTGCCTTAGTATATTTGGCTTTAATTTCTACTCAATGATCTCTAAAAACATAAAAATAGCTTCATATTAAATTACTTCAGGTTTTGCTACGACAGCAACAGATTTTCAAATACACAACACAGACCAGCCCACCCATTTCAAAGCAGAGAACAATAGCTGTCACCAGCTATGTAATTTCAGCTTCTGGCAACAATTTTTTTATTATTATTATTTTACAAGCTATTTTGGATCTACAATTATCATCATCTGTGATTGCTGCATAATATTTCAACTCGTTTAATGACACATGTATACTTAACAGCCACGTAAAGTATTCCAAGTTCCAGCAAAGGCACATAAAACAAACCAGACTCGGGGTTTCATCCAAATTTTGGGATTACAAGCTGCTGTTGTGAGGCTCAGCTAGAGTCCAGCTGTTTGCTGCATGGAAAGCAGGCAGGTGAAAAGTTTTTCTTGTTTCAACACAGAGGACAGGCCCCTGATTTTCCTACTGATTATTCTCCCCTTCCTCGCTCCATTTCCATAACGAAACACAAATGTGTAACAGTTCTGCAGTGAATACAATGACAGTGGCATCCAGAGTTCCAGCACATTTTATACCTCTGGCAAACTCCACTGCTGCGGATTTATTTGTTTATCTGTAAGCAGCTAACATTCTCTTCCCACAAAAATAACTGTTTTGAGTATCCTGCCTATAAACATTTCTCTGCCTTTTTCTTTGCAGCCTGTTTTTCATCTGGAGAGCTGGAGCTGCTCACACTCAAACACAGACAAAAGCCATGAGCTGTGTGCCATTAACAACATGCGGCTTAATAATTAACTTCATGGAAATGGTTTCTTAAAACATATAGCAACAACTTCTCCACTTTTAAAATTTATTTATTTATTTGTGGAAGAGACAAAACCTTCAGTGCAATGTTCCTTCAGGTAGAAGCTGAGATGACACAGCTTAGAGCATTTCTCTACCAGCACAAGTTGTTACTTCTTGTTGCTTTAAGCAAACCTAGACTAGGAAAAGCACTAGAAAAATCTAATTATTTGTTTATTCGGCAGCACATGTGCCTATACTGTCATTGTGATGCTGTTACAACTCATCTTCACAAAACTCAAAAGCTGGAAGTGTGGAAATGTAATTGCAGGAAAGCTATGGCGGAACTAAGAACAGGAAACAGACTTGAGAACATTTCTAATCCTTTGAAATAAACTTCTTCATAAATATTCCTTCTCTATCTGCTCCTGAAGCACGGCTGTTGCTCAGTGTCTAAGCTGAACCCTGCACAGCCACAGCCCATTCCACTCCCCGAGCATTTACAACCTGATTTTTATGTAAAAAGTCTTTTCAAAAATATCAATGCTCCAGAACCAAAGCAGAGAGGTGAAAGTTGCTGAAGAGGATAAGGAGGCACTAAACCACTTTGGTTTATGCTGAAACATAATCTAAGGAAAAGAATCTATTTATATAGATTATAGTTCATTCAAAGGTTGTGTTTACTGTTCTTTACACCTTCAAACATTTACTTGACACAAGTCACTTTGGAAACACTTTCAGTGGTTGGTTGAGAGCGGCCCATCTCCAAATCAGAAAACCAAACAAATTTTCGAGGTGTCAGATGCTCCTCCAAGGAACGGGAAGAGCTTCTCCAGGCTCAGCAAGTACCACAAGACATCAGCACAGTCGCTCTTGCCACCTGTCATCCACAGGCTACCCTTGCAATTCCAAATGCACCTTGTCATTGGTGACAGGGTTCTGCTTTGTGCTATAATCGTGCTGCTGCTGCTCGGTTTATAATCCTGCAGCGGCTTTTCACACCTCCCAACTCATTCTGCTTTAGATTAACTTTGAAGCAGTTTCAGAAAGTGTCTCACTTTCACCATACCCAACTCCACGGGTTTGTTTGTTTGTTTTATTTTTTATTTTTTATTTATTTATATATTTATTATTTATTTATTGGGGGTTTTGTTTCTAAATTTAAAAAAAAAATTAAAGAAAAACTCAGAAATTTGTCTTGTTTCGTGTGCAGTCTACCATGTCAGCGTTGCTTCCTTACTCTGCGAATATATTTCAATCGTTTCTGGCACAAGTAGAGTATTTGCTTCAGCATGCAAGCAGAGGAAAACTGTCGGAGGAAGGAAAAGTCCGTGTCCAGCCACATGAACACACCTAAAAAGAGCAAGAAGCGTGCCACGGACACAGAGGCAGCTGCGTGCAGAGCCTTTCACAACTTTGGCCAAAATAAATCACAGCTCTCGCTCTCGGCACCCAAGGCTGCGGTGCAAACTGGAGCAGCGGAGCGGGGCTGGGGCGAGGGGCAGGAGGAGAATCCCGAGCTGTTCCTGGATCGGTTCCCGCAGCTCCGGGACCCCCGAGGCTCTCCCGAGCCCAGACCGGCCCGGCCTGCGCGGAGCTGCTCGCCACCAACCCACGGGTGGATTTTTCCCTGCCAGCTCAGTAATGAGGGTGTTGGTTGGGAGTTTTCCCTGCCCTCTCTCGCAGGAACCCGTGTCTCACCCAGAGCACCCCTCCCTTTCCTCGGCGCGGAGCGGAGCGGCGGTGTCGCGGTGCGGGAGGGAGCGGGGCAGCGCTGACCACGAGCCCAGGCTGAGCCGGGCTTTGCCACCCAGCACAACTCGGGGACACGGGTAAGAAACAGCTCTGAACCATGTGGGGAGCGATGGGCTCCACACCCTGCTGGAAGTTTGGGGGTTCCCCCTGCACGGAAAGCGGGGATCCCCGAGCCGGGAGGGGGATGCGACAGCGCCGAGGCAGCGAGGTGACACGGGGGGGTCACCCCCAGAGGGGTCACCGGCGACAGCGGCGACACCGGGAGCCCGGGGAAGGGAAGGCAGGGCAGGCAGGGCGGCTCGCCGGAGCCGGGGCTGCCCGGGGAAGGGAAGGCAGGGCAGGCAGGGCAGGCAGGGCGGCTCAGCGGAGCCGGAGCTGCCCGGGGCGGGGAATCCCCCGCGGCAGAGCGGGCCCGGGCGGCGGCGGCGGGCGCGGGAGGGGACGCGCACCCCGAGCTCTCACCAGATGAAGTCGGTGCAGTGGCTGCAGAAGGTGGGCTGCTTGAAGAAGCGCGCGATGAATTTGTGCTCCTTCACCTCGTGCACGTTCTTCTGCCTCAGGGCGCCCTTGCGAGCGAAGCGCCGCGCCGCCTCCGGGTCGGCGCCGGGCTCGGAGCCCGGGAACACGTCGGCCATAGCGCCTCCTCCCCACCCCCCGCCGCTCCGACAGTCGCCGCCCCGACGTCCGCCCCGTCCGGCGGCCGCCGAGTCTCTGGCAACGGCGGCGCTGGGCGCTGCCTCCCGCTCCCAGCCTGACGTCGGAGCGGAGGAGGATCCCGAGCCCTCTCCCGGCTGCTCCGCCCGCGGCTGAGCGAGCGAGCCCCCGGCCGGGGCGGAGCGGGAGCGGGGCCGCCCCCGCCGGGGAGCGCCGGGGGAGAACGGGGGGGCGACAGCACCTGCTGGCCTTCGTCAGCTCCGCGCTCCGGGCTCACACACAGGGACAGGGACAGAGACACACAGCGGGGTTCTCTCACACACAGAGACAGGGACACACGGGGCTCATATGGACACAGACACACAGAGACACACCGGGGCTCACACGGACACACAGACACACACACGGACAGCGGGGCTCACACGGACACACCGGAGCTCTCACACATACACAGACACACACACAGACACAGGGCTCACACGGACACAGACACACAGACACATAGACACACACACGGGGCTCACACGGACACACCGAAGCTCTCTCACACGCACACCGGGGGTTCTCACACACACGCACCGGGGCTCTCTTTTACACACGCTCCGGGGCTCTCACACGCACACCGGCTCTCCCCAGATCTCACCGGTTCCTCTCTCTCTCTGTCTCACATTCACCTCCCCAGGTTCCCTCGCACACGCACACACAAGAGCTCCCCTCAATGTCTCTCACACTCACACGCTCAGAGGTTCCCTTCAAACACAGAATCTCCCTCTCACTTTCCCTCTCCCACACTCACACACAGAGGTTCCCTCATCACGCACAGGTAGAAGATCCCCTCACACACACACACACACACACACACAAGGAGATCCTCTCTCACCTCTCTCACTTTCTCTCACACACGATGTTCCCCTGCACACAGACAGGCTCCTCTCACCCCCAAATTCCCTCCATGCCCACACGGACACGGCAGCCCCTTCTCTCTCCCCCTCACACGCTCCCACACGCCCCAGCAGATCTCACACACACACACA